>JACBAH010006927.1:0-17476 GCA_014282315.1 Neospermospora avenae | reverse complement strand
AGGCAACTGTATTTCGTGTTCTTTTACCTAGAGGATATCAGTATACAGGATTGAGACTTGGTGGCTAACTTACCTTGCTATATGAATTCATCGTCATCTAACAATGGAGGATGGCGAAGAAGTGATGAATGCACAGAAAGGATGTGCAAGAAACCTTAGGATTCGAGAAGAAGTCAACTTATAGGGGACGGCGAAGTTCTAGAAGCTAGATTACCCCCTTTGAGGCAATCGGCAGCGCCCCATCGCACGTCGCAAGTGCTAAGCGAGCCTTCAAGCCGCAATCTAGTAACACAAGACCCAGTAAGCACCGACTTCTCATAGTTCTACAAATCCATGGTTCCACAGCGAATCACCTGTTGTTATCATAATATTTACTGCCTACGAGTAAGACTGTGGCAAAGTGCACAGACAACAAATATACATTGTTTACACATACTACGAAGTATTGTTGGAACGTCCCGCGTCATGGTTTGAGAACCAGAGGTAAGATAACACCTATATTCAAGTGCAGATTTTACAGGTCTTTCATCCCTGTGGTCTGTTACAGAGTGACGCCGTGATCACGGCTACTTTAAACCAACTATATCCCGGAAGACGGAAGTGGGTGTACGCCCGCTTTTGCGTCGCAGCGAAGCGAACCTTCAATCACTTTTTCGACAATGGGCTGGTACCTAAGCAGCACCGCGAAGATGTCATATAAACAAAACAAACATAAGCGAAGCGGAAAAGGGTTTATGTCACGTGGACTGACTGGTGGTGAGAGCAACCTGAACATTGATCTAGCGCCGAAATCATTGCCTTGTTATTCTAAGACTTCGAAGAGACTTCAACTAGTCTTCCAACGAACCGGACGGAAGCCTCAACTCCGACCCTTTCCTCAGATCTTCCTCAAGCCCACAACGAGTTCGGACAGATCGACAGTCCGATTCCTAGTTAAATGAACCAGGGGAGCAGAGTACAACTATCCCATTAAATATGCTTGTATTACAAATGAAAGACAGCAATTCTTGTAGTCAAGAAATACACGCGTCTTGATTCCATGCACCCTGTCTCCACGTGAACCTCAGCGCTATGGTCGCTATCCGTATTGACATGATCAGAATGTGGTTGTATGCACACGGTCTGTCTCCTGTGTGGCGGTATAAATACCGACTTTATTGTGCTGAATGTTGATAGTGTGGGTGGTCAAGAAGCTGCTGAATCAAAGGTAGTCTGTAATTAAGGTGGGAAGCTCGTCTCATACCATCGGACATAGCTGCCGTGATGGAAGGTAGCTGACCTTGTGTGTTGTAATTTCCTTGGAGGTGGTGGCGCTGGTAGCTATCGTTGATATACTGGTATTCTCGTGGATAGTGGTGTATTTTTGTTGGGCGTGCGAGCTCTATTACGGTAAGAGCTCGTTGAAATGGAGATGGTGTTGACTTAAGGAACCTAATGTTTGAGTTATGATCTCCATTCGATCGTTGACGGTCATTGTATCCTATACGATCATTAAGAGCTACTGTACTAGCTATTGTAGCTTGTTCCACACGTACATTGTGACGTTCTCGGGGGCGATTCATGCTGGATTGTTGAGTAAAAGTCTTCTGGCAGTTTCGAAAGTAATGAGACTGAAGTCGATTATTGTGTTCAGGTCCGTATGACGTATCTGAACG
The DNA here is from genome assembly GCA_014282315.1 of Neospermospora avenae. Classification (NCBI taxonomy): domain Eukaryota; kingdom Fungi; phylum Ascomycota; class Leotiomycetes; order Helotiales; family Ploettnerulaceae; genus Neospermospora; species Neospermospora avenae. The sequence goes on along the minus strand of JACBAH010006927.1, from coordinate 15,821 downwards.
CTGTCCCCAGCACGAAAGCAATGTTGCATTATAGGGACAAGTTGTCCCTTCTGGTCGAGAGTTCCAAACACTGCATATTCATCTTGATTGTCTTAATCCGGATGGTAGCAAAAGCCGAGAAATATTCCACGACCTTGTGGTACTTCCCTTGCTGGGTGTACTTTGCCAGTGCATGTGTCGTCGTCCGATATCACGCAGTTCCTTGGCGGATTCCGTCTCCACGAGCAGAAAACATCCAGGTTATTATCTAAAGAATTGATCCACAGGCTTTTCCTTAGAGATTATAGGTCATTTAAAATGTAAGTAAGCCAGAAGAAATTGATAAGCTGACTGGTATAGTATAGGTACAAAGCCAATACCAGTTATGAGTTTGATTGCTGGTTACTTTGATTGATCGCTGTGAATGTTTAAAAGCATATTGCTATTACCCAAACTCGCCTGTTGTCCCGAGTTTCCAATAAGAAACCCTTGTTCGAAGTCCACCAATTCATTCTCCGTTATTAAGTCTGTATATACGGTCTTGGTTCAGCTTGTCAAGATCTTCCAGACCCTTTAAGAGCTTAGGAACAAGGTCAGTATCCACCAGAGTTTCCTCTGAATCTCTTCTTGTAAGAAGGCAATGAACAGTCGACTGCCCGGCTCTATTCGGACCCCCTCTGCGAACGAGCTGTCGCTGTAATTGCGCAATATAATCGTCCAGAAACGGAGGCATGACTTCTTCAGTGGATGAGTTCTGGGAAGCTGACCAGCCAGAGAGGCGCTGTAGAGATTGAAGTACCGAATACAATGTCTGAGTATCTTCCTGGAGGGCCTCCACAAAAGAGCCACAATGTACTACAGTCGCAAGCTTAAAAGCACGCTGGAAGTAGACTAACGTGACAGGATATTTTAGCATTTCATTCAACTCGAAAATGCTCGAAGATACGCTTTTTGAAGTCAGCTATAGTTGCACAGCAGAGAATGACAACTTTACTCAAGCTTTCCAAGTTTATTATAATACCAATCCTGTACCAGTCGACGGTCGATATTCGCCTGTGTATCTTTCAGACATGCGAGGCAAAAATTATAGACTTGGTTGGAAAGGTAATCAACACGACCAACGCCGAGCTGTGATGGACCCTTGAGCTGGGAGAATGTTCGAGCAACGTTCATGGAGTACCAGTACTTCTCCCGCAATTGGGCTTCGGAAATCACCCACCAAGAATTAGCAGTCTTCTTTTAAAACAAACACTTTACACACACCTTTATCTGGGCAAAACACGAAGATGCGAAATCGATAGTCATCTGATCTCCTGTCTGTACATTGTATCGTTGCACTGGGTTTGAGAAATCTTGATCTCCTTGTCCGAAGTAGAACGCCCACGATTTATCAATTGCTTCATTTGCATTGAACTCCCACTTGATACAACAAAGAAGGAGGCGTTGATAGTGCGTGAGTTGGACTGCAATACCACGAAGGAGCTTGCGGGCTGCGAGAGAAAGGGTGATAGACGAATCCACGAGGACATCTGGCTGTATTTCCACCGTCCAGAGCTCTTCCAGTGCAGCACAGGTAACTTCAAAGATATATCTCTCTGGGAGTGGTGTTGAAGTTCGTTTGATTTCCTGGATGTGTCAGCACGTCACCACGAGCATAATGAGTCAGAGGTGCTCACCATCATATTTGAAACTTGTTTAGAATCAGCGAAGTTGGATGAAAAGAGGTTCGAATGACAATTCCCTTTGACGAAAAGCAGTTGTAGGTGCTTGATTGGAGGAGAGAATAGGAGCAGACGGCGATGACAGTTTGAATTTGTAGACTTTCGTCACCGTGGCGTTCTACATAGGCCAAGGCTGTCCTTTCTCTGTGACTGTCGAAAATGGCACCCTTACGACAGGCTTTCTGGGTATCTCATGCAGTATTGAGTGAATGATGACTTGTACCAAAGAGTGGCTTGTAAATTCCGCTTAGTGCGACAACAAACCCCAAAACAGGTATAAATAAAACGTTAATAACAATTGCAAAGAGCAGACCAAAGTTGACGATGATGGCGGTACACAGGATAGAAGTACCCTTCAAGAGCAAGGTGATCCCTTCGAGGATGGTCCAGAATGCTTCGACAAAAAGTCGAGATGGCCGATCCGAGACGGGTTTGATGCTCGACATATTCAAAGTATTCTTCCGTGAGAGCGATCTAGCAGTTGCTTACTGTCTTATGGGTGTTTAGAATGAAGTCGCCTTCTCGAAGTGGGGAAGTAGCTTGTCTTACAAGTGGTGATGAGAGCGGTATTGATATCGGGGTCGGTTTCGTAACTTTTCACCTTATCTTTCCACCAAATGTTACCAAATTGTAGAGATGTGGGCAGAGAATTTTTGATTATAATAGGATTCAAGAAAATGATGGGCAAAAGTCAGGCGGCAATGGATAAAGGTAACCAGAAGGCCTGTGACAACTTGTCCTATATACTAAAGCTATACATTATCGCGGAACAACATCCAAAGGATCCTGCATGATTCCACGGCGCTTCCTTGCATTCAGAGGCTTCCAAACCAGCCTGGAAACATGCCTGCCAATGATGGTCCACATGAGACTATTGAACTGGCGTCGCGTGTGCTCAAAAAACGGCTTCCACTCTCCATCATATTCTGCAAGAAGGATCCCACCCTCCCAACACTCCTTTAGTTGTGGATAAGTCGGTCTGGTGCCGTGACTACAACAGCCTCCCCCAAGCACGAATCCTGCGTCAATATTTATCAAGCGGAAGGCTTTCGCATTTCCTTTAAGGCCAGTCCGGAGCAGTCGAATCCAGTACCCAGAACGAAAAAGGAGAGACCGGCCAGCCCAAGAAGCCCCTAGTGAATCTACTGGCACATCAAATACTTCATCGTAGAATTGGATCTCTAGGATATCTGATCCTTTCGTGGTAATGATCTTGAACCCTTCAATCAGGGGATAGACCGAGTGTTGACAGCTTTCGCTAGAAATCTCGATAGAGGTTGTCTTAACCACCCCACACTTTTCGACCTATCATGGAATAAGCGCAGTGGCGCCAGGTGGCCAAGGAGTAACTTACCAGATGGTCCACGGGATCATCTCGACCTCCTGTGATCTCCGTCTTAGACGTACAGAAGTCAGGATTAGGTACAAAGTCAGAATTATCCGTAGCGGCAGAGGAGGCGTAGTCTGGCATCCTGAATAAAGATAGATCAACCGCGTGTAAACAGGGGACAAGTCGGGATGCTTCACTTTGCCTAGAGAGAAATAGACAAGTATGATCGGTCAGAGAATGAAGTGAGGCGAACCGTACAGCAGCGGTGAATATTTGAAAGTGAGGAGGAGGGCGTATGCATCTTGCCTCGTTCTGCACTCCTCGTTATATGTCGAGCTGAGCTGACTCTCCCCATAATTAGAGCAGAAGCAAAACCATCTATAGCTTGACACGAGGATTGAGATCGCGAATCGTGATTTCGTATGGAGTTCTGCACAAGTCAGATATGCCGAATCCGTCGCACACAACACAATCCTTGAAATTTTGACTGCCACCTGCTCCGTAATGAAGATTATTGGTGGAGGTGGAAAGGGATAGAGACGGTGAGACAGTTATCTGGGTCAGGGTCGAGGACGAGACACGCTATTCCAGAAGTATCAATAAGCCTAAGAAATCTAGCTTGTTGATTGATTTGGACTAGCGCAACAGGGCGAAGCACAATGCCAGCGCAGCGTCGATGTCTATCGACGGACAACACAAACATGCAAACAGCACCAGGACAACAGATCTCAATCCGACAGCTATCATGCCAGCTTCAGAAGTTTGATCAAGATGATTCGATTGAGGCAGTAATGCAAAAGCCAGAGGTAAGTACTGTGCCCGCTATCAATCAGCTCCGCTCACTGGTCAAAGTTTCAGTCCCTTCTCAGCAGTATTTTCAATGCCCTATCTCCACGAACGAAAGCAGCTGCCCGAAAATGGATTGCGCCTCCCGATATTTCGCGTGCAACGACAAAAGAGAAATGTTCAGTTGCGTTGGCAATCATACGTCAAACAACAAGCACTGAACTCCCCCCGGAAATCCAAAGCTGGTTTGATAGTTGTAAGGAAAATGCGAGTCTCTTCTGGCAGGCTTGCGTTGTTCCAACAACATCAATTTTTGAATCCGACGTATCAATCACAGCTTCGGTGTCCAATGTCTATCTTGGCCTCCAGAGCCTTCAGCTCCGACGACGATTGGACCATATTGTGTGGCGCTATTACACCCTCTTTTTCTACGAGCTTGCGCTGTTCATAGGAAGCGGCCAACAAAGGATAACTGAAAAGCTTCTCGGAGGCCTTCTCCACCTCTTGAACACGTCCGAGTCGATCACTGATACTGTTGACCACATCAAGGACAACGTGCTGGCTTGGTGTACAATAGGACACAGATACTGGACACTCTGCAACGCTCTTGATGACGGAGCTCTGTTTCTACTCCCACCATCTGCGGACTCATTGTAAGGTCTCCATCAACTTCCATATCGAGCGTCTTGGCTAACAGTTTAGATGGGAAAATGAGAACTTACTGTCCTTGGCTTCTTTTGACCAAGCAGCCACGATCCTCTCCCAGGCTGGCATTCGCCATACATCACGCACAATCAACGCTGATAAGCTTGGCAGCAACATCCGAAGCCGCGCGCTTGATCCTTTTCGATGGAATCTATCGGAGCTACAAACGATCCATCATATTAAGCCGATCGAAAAGGGCGGACGGGCTGAAAAGAAGGGCTCCAAGAGGAAGCCGTCGGATGGAGCACGACGGTCACTACTTGAAAAGAAGGCTGGCTATGTATGGTCTGGATCATCTGCGGGAGGATATGAGAATCACAAGGAAGCGGAAGATTCTCTTCCCAATCCCACGTCCAAGCGCAGAAAGAAGTCGACCGAGCCAGGTCCAAAGCGCAGACGGCTTCAAGGACCCTCGCGCGCCGATCTCATTCGTGGCGTAGATCCACCCAAAGAAGATATCTCACAATCCCCAAATAGCCATGCTCTCCTCGATGATGATAATGCAATGCAGGCTCTTCTGACTGCTGTTGACCATGCAGCAACCTTTGAGCACGACCAGCAATTAAATGGCATACCTGGAGTTCCGGGACCTTCGGAATGGGAGATGTTGGGCAGTCGTGGTACGGTGAACTCCAGACTACTTCAATTTTCAGCCACTGATGTCTCCCAGAACAAGTCGAGTCGAACTCATTACAACATTTATGTGTAGCATTGAACACAAATACTTCAGCGTTCGAAAACACCTTCATGCCGGGATGTCAAATAGGTGAGATTCGGAGCCCTTCCTAATAACACTGATCCTGACCGCAGCAGACATTAACGAGACTGTCAATGCTGAAACAAATCAACCCGTCTTCGATTACACCAACGCTTATGACCTCAACACCATCGCCTTCGACTACAACAGCGCTTATGATCTTAACACCATCGCCTTCGACTACAACAACGGTTATGATCTTAACACCATCGCCTTCGACTACAACAACGGTTATGATCTCACGACCTTTGCTGCCTCTAATTGCACCACCGTCTACAATCCGTCAAGTCACTCGGCTGCCGACACTGCTTGTAGCCTCCCACCCTCTGCCACTCTCCCGACCCTGCCGGTGATATCCACCGACCTCGAACCAGGCGCGGTTCCACAATCATTGTAGGACGAAGAGTAGGTCGAGTTTTGGGCTGACTTTGACGCCAACTGTGATGTAGGTGATTTCGCCAGGCAGTAATGGGTGCTTTGAGATAGTGGGTACTGATCCGTCCACAACTCGTAGAGGAATAATGTATGCAGCGCCCTTTGAGTTGTAGAAAGGCGCAGGCTTGTCCCCAGTAATTCTTACTACCGAATATGCCTGGGTGTTGTGTTTAGCTGTAATTCAACCTTATTTCTTGTGGCCGTACCTTGTGAAGGAGACCTAGTTCGGTGAGGAGGGGATTGATCTTCTCGGCCAAATCAGGGTGAACCAAAGTTTCGAATTCCTCTGCATGTGGTGAAAACTCTAGGGTAGAGAGCCAGGTCGCGAATGGCTCCAGTAATTTTACCGCTGCCTCGCTCAGCTCTGCACGCTGTAGATGTGATGTTCCTAGACCCAAGGTAGCCATCGCGACATGTATATTCCGATGCGGTGACTTCTAGTGGGATGAGTAATGGACTGTTGGTACTTCGAGCGAAACCTGGCAAATATCAGTATAAGTTTAGAGCTTAGGACCCAGAGTATGGGTCATACTCTGATAGCGACCGGGCGTGTTGAAGGCTACTGGTACGGACCAGCGTATGTCTGGCAAAGCCTGACCACGATTGCGGCTTGACGATATTTCCTTGAACCCCGCAAATCACGTGCGACGCTGTAATCTCCCCACTTACTTGTATGTCAAGATGAGGGCGAGCAAGAGGTCATGAGGGTGCTACGAATTGAAGCCTTCCTCCGAAACATGGCTTGTAGTGAAAGCTCCCTTCTTCACCTAGAAGGTAGCTGCAAATTGAGGTATACATAGCTGGACATCCGTTTTGGATGCTTGCCAAAGCATCCTACTCCGAAACTCGCAGAAGGCGTGGAATTGAGTGGAGTGGAGTGAGAAGAATGAAGTGAAGGAAAGTAGATTGGATCGTGGAACAGCAGCTCATGTGTCTGGCGTGGATAAGTATACATTGGCCCGCATTGCACGTATTTTGGACTTCCTTAGGTAAAGGAAGAGATATTCCTAAGTTAATACCTCAAACTCCACACCTTCGTGATTGATCCAGGCATGGCAACAATTATCGACAAACTTCTCAACAACGGGAGTTGTGTGACTCAGGCCCGAGTGGTCGTCCACACTACAGGTCCGCTTGGCCCCAATACTCAGATAAGCGTCAAGCACTGGTCCATCTAAAGGCCGTGAACAGTGCCTGGCCAGCTGCTGAAGCTTGAAACATCTACAAGTTAAGCAGCCTACTGTAGAGTAAGACCAAAAAAGAAGAGCGACATGCCAGTATTATGGATAGAAACCGCGGGATGGCCGGTATCGCTTCGTGTCAAGCTTCGATTGGCAAGGAACTGTTCCGGATTGTTCCGTCGTGTCCTAAACAGTTTTGGAAGCCATGTTGTATAACTTCGGGCTTCACATGCCAGCATACTGTAGTGGCAGTCTACATACTATACTCATTGGCTAGAGCTCTCAATGTGCATTAGTTTTGAACGCATCATTCTGCTTTCAGCCGTGCTGCGAGCTTTTCCCACAATTAATTGACAGTTTATCTAACTTATCATGCAACCCTTTGAAATGGTATCGATAGCGAAATGTAGACTTTGACTTGGGCCCCCCGTGTTGTTGTCTGCACTCGATAATTCCATAGCCAGCAGCACAAATGAGCATCGAGCATCGAGTACGGACACCTTCGACTGTAGAACTTACGGCCATCACTGCAGCAATTACAAGTAGCAGGCTGCACCAGGGCATACTGTAAATACTGCGGGGCTTCTCCCCACAAGATTGTCACTTGCTTCGGTCCGATATACCGATTAGTGTAAAGATCATGCATGTTTGGTCCTGCTGGAAGCCACCATGCTCCCTACTTCGTACATTGCCTAAATAATGTTACACTATCCCACTGTACTTACTTCTTAAAATCTAGAAACCCAAGGTGACATCTCCGCCAAGGCTTTCGGTACTATCTGTCAGTCTGCACGCTACAGCAGCCACAAGGCTGACTGACCTATACATGACTGGTTACATGGAACATCCGCGAGCCCTTTGCTTTCCATTTCTACTGCTACAGGGTAATCATCAAGCGCCTGGCTCTATGCGCTTTCCTCTTACAGCTGAGTATGCATCACTCCAGATATTTCGCTTAGATACCAGGCCAAGAACAGGAACGGCCAGTATCTCCAGCGCCATCAATCAAGTCCCCCAGCAGGATACCAGCCTTCTAAAAGTCGTGATTTAGTAGTATTTTGTTTGCGGCATGTTCTTCAGTGCAGTTCTGTGATAAGTGTTGAGTATTGTCAATACTATTTGTAATGTTGGTGGGTCATGACAACATCATCCCAGAAGGCCAAACTCAGCGGTTAATGGTTGGCTCAGAACTTCTCCGACAGCAGCCAACAAACAGCAAGCAGTAAGATATAACCTATCAGCCATGAACAGGCCACTTATGAGAAGCCAGCTGCATGGAGACGGGCAGTTGGCTCCAGTGAGAAATACTCATCGGGCAGGTGCCTAAATCTTGTGTTGGTTAACGTGAGAGGCACGGTTCTGGGCACGTTTGCGCAATGGGGCCAATGGCTACGCATCCTGTCCCTGGAGACCAAGTCTCAGTAGGAAGCGCTGGCATTTGAGTACCACTCATGAAAGTAGGGCCTAGGTTTTTAAGGTACCTTTCAGTTGAAAAATGGTATTCACGGAAGTAGACCAAAACTGAGGGAATTCTTGGACTTTGTGAACGATTGGTCATGCAGTGTGCTCTACTCTTAGACTAAGAATGAGTATTGATTTTTACGCAATGTCCAAGCTCTGAACATGCTCAAAGGTTAGTGAGTCCACGGACAGGAACGGCAACTTTTAAAAAGCCTAGCACTTCGCGTGAAGGAGCCAAGTTTTGGAACGCGATTCAGCATCGAGCAATACTAGTAATTCTGAACCATTCGACTGCAGTGTCTTTAATTTAGCCGCCATGGAACTCTGTTCGACTGGAGACAAGGTGTCTCTATCAGCTATACTCGGTGTGAAGATATTTTAAACTTGATATCCTTTTCCTCTACTAGTCAAGGATCCTTAAAAGCTATCCCAATATCACCTATTGCTCCAGAGTGACCATTCTCACTGCACCAACGGACGGTTTGAAGGACTGGAGACACCTCAGTAACGTTGTAATGATGACAGTTAAAATAAAATCCTTACACAAAAGATAAATATGTAGTCGTGACAGCAGTCACATTGTGACCACACTTGGAGTTGGAATCAGAATCGCGAGGTGAAGATGAGGCTGACGATGAGACTGACGATGAGGCTGACGATGAGGCTGACGATGAGGCTGACGCCTGTGCTCATCCAGTAAAGGATTTCTGAGAATCGACAAGTACCTGACGATAACTCAACCCCGTGAGAGGACATGGACACCGCACCATAATTCCATACATATCATCAACCAATTATGACATACTCATGTTTTTGGGCTCGTGAAAGCGGATCCCGCTAGTGGAAGTGGGTATTTTTCATTCTCGTCATCATCTCTTCAGGGTCTCCGCCTGTCCCCGGTCTACTTGTATTGCCCCTCGTTTCTCTTCAAGTTGGATATGTTAGGGAGGAGGGGCAAGTCAATACCACCCACCAAAAAAGGCTCGGCGATCCTCTAGTCAATGCCCACACATCACAGAATCAAAAACCAAATGTAGAAGATTGCTGCCGTTAGAGATGGATTTTCAGAGACGCTCTGAGCACAGCAGCGAAGAAACTTGAACGATGGCTGCTATTACATATTTCGAACATCTAACCCAGAATCCATTCCCTGTAATCCGTGAACTAAGGCAAAATCCAATAAAGAAAGTTGATAAGAAAGATTGAATCTATCTTGTCTGGAAAGCTCAAATTTTGCGACACATAGAGAAATGCTTCAATGCTTCCCATCTCCGCAGTAGCCTGGGCCCAAGAGCCGATTCGGCATCCAAGTCAAAACAATATCGTGTTTCCAGAGCATCTAAATTCAAACATCGGTTCATCAAAGTATCTCACAACCAAGATCAATTCGGTGAGATCTTGAAAAGGGCAGTGGTCGGATGACTCTGTTCGATGATGGCAAGATAATGGCAATGCGGATCATATGTTGTGCAAGCCTATCGATTGATTTCCCTCTATCTCAGGAAGACCATAGATGGACTTCTCATGTGTCAACACGTTTCCTTGGGCGAAATAGGTAGGGAATGTCGGCTGGTAAGTGGTGAAGGGCTTCTGGGTAGAACTTCGTGCCGGAAAACCTTAACGTACCGGGGGAAAAAACAGGTACTTGGGCTTTAAATATAAAACTAAGGCATACCTTAACATATATTATATTCTCGTCCAAGTTAGATTCTATAGCCACTCCCGATCACTTTGATGCTTCCAATTTAAAAAGTTACGTTCGCGACGTCGCTCTTACGCCTGGATTCGTATATCGAGACTTCCTCTACTACAATACTACTACATTAGCACCACGGGGCTCACGTTATCCCTAAAACATTGGAAATATTCCTAGCCGTGTATCACAGGCCATCACACTCCGAGAGAGATGGTTAACGACCCTGAAGCGGTTGTGGCGTAAAGATTTATGCGAGATCGCCACACGGGTCGGTATGGCGATGGAGGCACGGAAGGTATGGAATGTACCTTCCGGGCCCCACCACTTGAAGTCAACTGACCCGCGAGACAAGAAATTTGCTTTATTGGGTCTTGCAGCAGATCGAGAGGAGCTAGAAAAATCGGGTGTCTTTCCAGATTACTCGAACTCGTGTGAAGGAACGTACACGACGGCTATGTTGATTCTGCTTCAGCAAGGTCATATGTCACTGCTCTCGTTCTGTCAGACGCCAAAGATCCAGCAGAGCCTACCATCCTGGGTCCCTGATTGGTCTCGGTCCGTGACACATATGTTAGAGAATGTGGAAAATGATTATACTACAGTCTATCCCAAGTCCAGCGCATCTGGAGTGCAATCAAGTCATTCTGAAGTTACTGCTATTAGGACGGAAGGGGCAATCAAGGGGATCTCAGTGCAATGCTATTTACATGATGAGATCTTCGAAGTTGGACCTTTTCCTGGCAGAGTTTCTAGTCCCGAGGTACCTCTTGGGGAGACATACTCGTGGCCATGTAAAGTGGATAGATGAGATTCTTCGTCTGGCATATCTGGAGACGCAACTTTACGTAGATTTCAGCGATCGTTTACACGCAGCAGCAAGGACCTCGATTGGTGGTGTTGGATACAACCAACATACAGAATTGGTAAGAGTTGGCGATGACCGTTTTCCTGATGCTATTTATTGTGCTTTTGGAGAATGGCAAGGACGTCAAGGGAAATCACTTCAGACTTGGAGCTTCGTTGGCTATTTAAAGAATGGAGTCGATAAAGGTACGGAAGTACGAAAGTACGAAGGGACGAAAGTACGAAAGTACGAAAGGACGGAAGTTAAAGAGTGGGAAGTTTACCGTCTCGGCTGGTCCCAGAAATCAATGGGAAGAGCTAGGGCGACTGCCATTCATTACTAGGAAGGGACACTTGATCCTTGGCCCTGAATATGCTGCGCGGGGCGACTTCTTCGCACTAATAAAGGGCTCTCAAGTTCCCCTTATTCTTCGGTGTCGAAGTGATGGACAGTACCAGCTTATAGGCAAGGCCGATGCTGATGTTATCTTGGACGGAGAGGCGATGGAAAACTCTAAATGGGGTGAAGTAACCATAATTTAGCGGCTTTGGCGTGGGTGTCGAGCAATTTCAATATTTCTCGTGAAAATCAACCCAGTCGTTGCCAGGTCTCAAGCAGCGCCTTAACGACAGGCTCGTTCCCATCCTCGGCAGCCCTTAGCAAGGGCTGACGTGAAGTGTAAGAACTTTCGGAAAGATAACATCGCTTACAGTATGCTTGCTATATGCTCATCGTCGAAAATAGTAGGAGCTCGACCACTGCAACTACTAAGCAGCCAATACTAATGGGATTTAGTGATTGACGAATAGAGGCGATGGATTCAAGACTACAAATGTGATGAAGCTGACAACTGCTCTTAGCTGCTCAAGAGGTAGCCCTACTTCTTAACCTACTTCCTTTAATAGAAGGGGCTAAGAAATCTCCGGCGAGGTTGAGAGGGGAAGCTGGTTTTGTACTGAAATAATACCAAGCAGTAGCTAGAATTGGCTTTGGTACAGTATTGTTACTTTACAGTACGAAATAAGTAGATATTCCCGCCAAACAAAATTCACACGAAGCTTATGGTCGTGATGCAACCCCTCCTTCCATTTCCGGCTTAGCGGTACTCACTATCTCCACCTGTGATTACCGCTAAACCGAATCTACCTAGCGCATAGAATCTTCTCGAAGGGGTATCCGGATATTATCCACAGGGGCTCAGCGGAAATGCAACTCTGAAAAAAACCACGCCATCATGGAAGAAGTTATTCAAAAGTTGCTACGCCGAGTGATCGGCGAAGTACTAACACCCTGCGGATTAAGTAATAAGAACGATGAGCTGCTCAACGATGGAATTGCCCATGTTTCTAGAATTGGTAAGTAGCCGCCCAGACATGCTTGACTTCATCGCTAACCCCACCACTGTTAATAAAATCCGACTTGACGCTGGGATAAAGATAGACTTGGAATCAGAGGATCTTGTATTCGTACGCGTACGCAAGTCGAATCGCCTCAAAACCTCTACCCAAAAACGACAATTTGATAATCTGGAGGGCTTAACAAGTCCTTGCAAGAGGAAACGGAAGTCCAAGTCCACAGATAAGCCTGTCAAAAAGCTAGCCGCTGTCGATACCTCCAGCGCCGATATGGATATGGAGGTCGATACATCCTCTGGAGCCGATAAGCCTGCCATAGATGCGACTGCAGAAGACGCAGCGGTCGTTACACCGGTTGCTGTCGATGAGCACGGCACTGATGCGGATGCAGAGGATACCACGGTTGATACCCGCTCAGAACAGACGGACAGTTCAAGCGCCGAATCATCCTCCACGAGACAGAACACCCAGATAGGAGCCCAGCCAAGCTCGGTGCTCTTGTGCCCACTACCCACTATGGCACGTTTGTTACATCCCGAGCAAGCAATCCGTGTTGCAACCTCTGTGCTCCTAGAGTTAGTAAATCGACATGATAGAATTGGACAGTTTGGCAACCGCACCGAAGTACAGAGCACGACCGACCCTGTCAAGATTCGTGCTTTTACGAACCAGCTTGCTAGCCTGGAATATGAGGCTGCGGTTCATTCTATCTCGAAGAGAAACGCAGCTAACCGCATGCGAGTCGATAGTGATGAAAACGCTTATTGGGAAATAATCTTGAAAGGCGTTAAATTCGTTGATCCCGCGACCTTGCCCACAGGTTCGTCTAAGGGACCTCTTGATGATATCAGCGCGATTGAGAAGGTCGCGACAGAAAACTTCATGAAGAACGCTGGCTTTGGAATGAGCCAACAAAACGTGCGGTCGCTTCGCGGCTTCTGGAAAGCCTTGTTCGATATACGGAAAGCAGGGGTCGAGATGATCACTTGCTACCGAACTAAAGAGTTCAACGAGTACTGCAAAAATTACCCGAGAAGATTGGACATTTCTCTTGTTGACACTATCGTGTCATGGGAAAAAGTTTACGGACCTGAGATAAGCCAGCTTGAGGGTCGAGTATTTGAGTATTGTAAAGGAGATTTTTCGGGCAAGTCCCGTCTTATACAGAAGCATGTCGCCGAGAGACTTCAAATTGCTGAGTCGTCATGGAATGACGCTTCTAATGAGTGGTACTCGAATGACGAAGAAGCTGCTTTCAAGCTTACGACAGCAGTCAAAGCAAATTCATCTAGGAGTCTAGCAAGCCTTTTCAATGATCGTGCTAACACGCGACAGCTTTGGAACAAAGCTCTCTTTATGTCTCTTTTTCCACGCGGCGATAATCTGCTCGATGTCTGTCCTAGTATCCCAGTATTTTCAGGGGATTTCTTAGGGATCTTTTCTGGAACCGTCCGATTCTCAGAGAAGCATAATCCTTCACACGGCATCCCGGGACCTGAATCCAAACTTTGGCTAGACTACTCGCAGAGCACTGGGATCTTTAATCAGATGCAAGTTTCAAAGCCTAACGCTGACGCAAATGTAAAGCTGTACTGGGAGGCTATCAATGAGCGGGATGAAACCGGCCCCTGCGAAACGTGGAGGGTCTTGGTCAGAGCTAGTAAGGATATCATGCCCTTTGAACCGCTTGTCCGTACCGCTCCTCGAAAAGAACAATACCTTCTACACCAGGGATTGGGATTCGCGAATAGAGGCTTCATGAAAAGTACCTTGGTGACAAAGTTGAAGGCTTAACGTGTGGAGAATGTGAGAGTGACTAAGGGTTCTGGTTTGATTCTTGAGTTTGGGACGTCGAAGTCCGGTTCATCGCCAGAGCTGGAACCACTGGTGGCGGTATATTCGAGAGCTCATATCACGCGATCTTCTGGATCGTCTTCTGGATCTTGTTCGATCTTGGTGCTGACAAGGGCAGCCCCCGCCTCCATTCTATTCTTCTGTGAAGCGTTTTCCTGCAAATGTTTTGGCACATAAAAATGTATCCATGGTCAATAAACCTCCGTAAAGATGACGTTGTGGAGTACTCGGGAAGAGAGGTCATTACCAGAGCGCTGACATATCATGCTTATTGAATCAACGCTTGTGCCTGCCGGATCAGCTCTAGTTGAGACAACATTTTGAGGTGCTCGCGTTGCAGTCATAACATTGAGAAAGCTTGGGTTGTGGAGAGATCAGCCACGTGAAATTCGCCTTCAAAAACAGAATTCAATACGCCAGGCGGGAATAATCGGCCAGAAGTAAGGAGATAAAAATTATTATCCCAAAGTGTGGATCGTACGAAGTAAAACCTGTTTAAGTCAGCAGTCTGCTACCTTTTTGTTATTTTCGATTTGAGCGACAGCAGTTCTCCGCTTAAAATCAGCGATAGGGACTCACTGTTGAGTATTGTCCGCGGTGCAACTGTCCGTCATCGTGGAAATCAGCAACTTGCCAACGACCCACCAGAGGTTGTCCGTACCTGAAATCAAGCTCCATTAAAAGTCAGCAGGGAAAGGAACAACCCACAGCTATTTTCAGTGCCGAAGACCCCTTAATTATTGGTTCAAAGTAGTGGGGCACTAGTTGAGTGGGCACGTTGGGTTTTGGTCAGCACATTTTCAGGGTGTTTGCGATCGCCCACCTTCGAAGGAGTCTCATTTTCCTCTCTTTTGCTCTCCAAACTGGGGATGTCGTGGGGAGGTTCCCAAGGAGTTCTAAATATACAATCGCGAGGTAGTTCTTTCTCGTCCACCAAAAAAGGCTTAGCAATCCTTGGGAACTTCCCGTAAGTGCCCACACATTGCAAGAATCAAGAAATGCTCAAAGATAAAAGATAATATTGATTGGAAGGGCTACAACATGATAGCATTCATAAGCCTTTTCAATTAATTGAAACGAGAGAAGCACATCTTGAAGCCAAATTTCGTCTATCTACAAGGTTTGCATGGAGAAGCCTCCGTCAGGAGAATTTTCTCCAAAGCATCGCGATATGCAGCAAAAATCAAAACCCCTATTTTGGTATAAAAATTTCTGCAGATGTCACATTCAATCCCGGCCAGTGTCTGGGTTCCGGACACCCTCTCTCAATGTCTATGCACGGTTTCTTTGATAGGAGGGCTGGAACGCATCCTCGAGCTGGCTAGTGACTGTAGGTGGCACGTAAGTTGGGTCAGGTGCCCGAAAACGAAAGGCATTTTATTAAGGTTGCCGGAAACCGTCAGTAGATTGTGAACCGTGTTATAGACAGTCAAGTTGACCGCTACTGTTGACCTCTATCTAATGTATCTACAGCGCAGACCAAACAACTTTCTATCTAATAGATGCTCCGCTTCTTCGATGACATCAAGGCTTCAAGCCTGAAGAGTCAATCTGCACCCCAGCACCAGTTATGTCTCCAGTCTGAAAGTCCTCAATTCTCACCATAGGATTGTCTCGTCCCTTCCGGCCTTCACAGAGCAGAGATTTGGTGCCTCGTTTCAAGAAGCTAGCTGGTGTATATTCCTCCGGCCTAGGATAACTCTGATCCTAAACTTTT
>JACBAH010006926.1:0-17468 GCA_014282315.1 Neospermospora avenae | reverse complement strand
GGTCGTTCCTTCCTCCAAAGTTCGAAAAAAAAAAAACAAAAATAAAGTGGTCAGGGAAGGAATCGAACCTCCATCCTCACACAATCCCACACCCAGACGCCGAAGCAATATGAATACAGTAAACCGTACAAGAATCACTGACACGCGGACGCGCCCGCAACCAAGACAAATTTTGGATGTGATATGCTGCCATTGCACTACCCGGCCGTCTTTGAACTTGTTGTTCGAATGTGGCTTATCGGTGTCTATTCGAGGCGAAAATTTGGGTTGAGAGAAGTGGTGGGATGAATATGTGTGTGACGAGTTGAGGGCTGGAAGGTGAGCTCAGATGGGATAGTGGAGCGTTACAGGGAGTGTGGCGAGATGTGTTTACGTCTACCGCTCTGTTCAGATTGTCAAACTTGTGCTTTCGGATCACTAGTTGACGGCCGGAGCATCTGTAGTCTTCACGACTTCGTGACAGGAAGAGGAGGTCTAAAGGACTTCTTTGTAGTTTAGTATCATTTGATACTAACTTTGAAGAGTGGTTACTTTGAAGGTCATTGAAAGAGGACTTCTCTCTGTTGGAACAATCTGATATCTATCTTGACCTTTGATTCTTGAGTCACTCTGCACATAGTCACGTCCAGTCGTTCATCTTATACAACTATGACTTTGATATTCGCCTATTACGAGTGGCGAGTCGTAGCAGATCACTCGTACTGGAAAAAATTCTTGTGGTTGTCTTTAAAGTTCCATTACGCAAGTACGCAATTGGTATAGAGTATGAATCAAGTCTGCCAGTTCATCTTTTAACCAGAGTGTGACTGAAAAGAGGAAGTAGTGGATATTTTAATCGTCGAATAAGGAGAGAACAATCGAACATATTCCTCTTCAGAGTCTTCACCAATCTCAATATGACTGCAAACTGCTAAACCATAATATTCGATGTCTAACTACCGTTCAAGCTAGTCCAACTGCTGTCAGCTAGGAAAAGCGCTGGCACGTTAAGCTGGTCTATGCATTTATGTGATCACAGCTTTCCAGTCGAGTATAGCACAGGTGATCGAAAGGATCTCCAGACGAAAGACTCCCTTCTGGACTAACGAGGCACTTCAAAAATCGCAGAAAATAAATGATGAGCTTCGTTTTTATCTCTTTCCGTGGGAATTGTTTATCATTACTAGGAGCAGTACGGTGCTGGTTTGAGGTTGGTATAAGGGAAGTCCAGTTTCTTCTGGTCCAGTTGTGTTTGGCTGCTTATGGAATTCAACATAGAAAGGTATCCACTCGTAAATAAGTCAGTATCTAATTCCATCACTATCAATCAGAGACAGCATTATGCTGGTCCCATTTTATTGGAAGCTCATCGCTTATCTTAGCCAGCTTTAAATAATTAAATAGCGATACTTCATTCATTTTCACCCACAAACATGTTCGCGGAGGCCGTTTGAGCTCTTGGAGCTTCAAGCAATTTCAATCACGCCAGAGGTAGTGCCAGTTTGTGGTCCAAATCATCTTTCGCAGTAAATCCGACTGCATGTAGGGATCTGATCATAAACTCCTCCATACCAGAGCTGAGAGCATGCAATTTACTTCTGAGCTTTCTGGTCTTTTGATCCTTTCATTTTTGTGGTTGCTTTCGATTGCTTGAGTCTTTTACGATTCCTTTATGTGTCTCCTTCCCTTACTGAAATGATGCAAATATGTGTGAATCATAAGTGATCCTCTCCCGTCGAAGTTTTATAACTTCGGCCCTTCTTACGGTCTGCCATAGGAATTTGGTAGCTTTCAAACAGTATCTAGCACTAACCAGAAATGACAATATGCCTATATGTAGACGCAAAATGTATGGTGAAGTTATGTTAACATCTTCCCTTGGGCTCTCTGGAGTTAAAGGAGCAGGTTGTATCAGAGGCGAAGAGATGGCAAGAGTGTATTTCGCATTTCGGCAACAATGATGGACGGATTTTCCAGAAATTTCAAGCTCAAGGATAATGGGAGATGGCGACTCTCACTCAGATACGACGAGAAATGGATCACATTGAAGGCATACAAGTTGAGTCTATGAGTACCGCAATTTTATTTTAGTATGCAAGACAATGGCGCCACAGACAAGCCTCCTAATGAAATGTACCCTATCATGGTTATCAACCGAAACGCCAGTATGGACAACCAACACGCCGACATCCTGAGAGCCAAAGCAAAAGAAGCATTATGATACAAAAAAGGAAAGTCGAGACGACGACGATCAGTTCTTGCTCTTCTTCTTCTTCTTTTTCTCCGACTTCTCGACCTCGACATCATCAGCTTTCCTCTTCTTACTGCTGACAGGCGAACTCTCCTCTCCATTCTCCTTGACAGATGTGGTGGTCTCAACAACAGTAACAGCGATCTTGCCCTTGGCAACCTTCTTCTTATACTTCTTCAAGCTCAGACCGGCGGCCTCAGCAAGCTTGATGTCAGGGTCCTCGACTTCCTGTGTGGCAGCTGGGGTGGGGGTATCCTTGACTTCCTTCTTGGACTTCTTCTCCGACTTCTTCTTGAGCTTCTCTTCGGCAAGTGCCAATTTGCGGGCGTGGCGCTCCTTCTTGCGGGCCTTCTTTGCTTCGATGGTGTTACCAACGATGGATGATTGCCAATTTTCAGCTGGGGCGTCAGAGTCTGATTCTTCATCAGAATCGTCCTTGGTTGTCTGCGCCACGGGCTTTGCCTTGGTACCGTTCAAGTCTGGGGCGGGAAGAGCAAGACCAGCGTCGACATCTACCATTTCGTCATCCGTATCTGGCTCAGCAACAACTTCAATCAGGGGCTTCTTCTCCTTCTTGTCTTTCTTCTCTTTCTTCTCCTTCTTGTCCTTCTTGTCCTTCTTTGACTTCTTCTCGGCAGGAGCAGCGGCGGCGGGCTCATCACCAGCAAGTCCATCAGCATCAGCATTGTACTTCTGTGCCTCCTTGACCTCCCACTTTCCTGGAGTCATAGCAGTTCCATTGGGGTTGACAGCAACGCCTCTGGGGAGCAGTGGCTTTCCTTCAAGTGCCCGTAATTGACGCTCGATCTTCATTCTCGACAGGACACCAAGTGCAGACCTCTCCTCGTCATCAATATCGTCACCCTTTCCTTCACCCTGGGCACTCCAGTCTGAAAGAGCATCGACACGAAGACCAATTGCGGCCTTGGCTGCCAACATACGTGCGATCTTGCCCTTGTTCTTTCCGGTGGCTTGGCCAACGAGAGATGCATGGTAAATTAGACCATACTTGGGGGTGTCGTGCTTGGTCTTCAAAGCTCTGAAAAGAGCCTTCTCAGCACCGAGAATTTGAATGGTACTGGCAGGGCTTTTGGCGAGGTTCATAAGAGATCCAGAGTGTGCGATCAGTCTAGCTCCAACCAATTCTCCAACCATCTCAGTCAAATTTGGCGCGATAGCGGCCATTCGAGCGGTGAGGTAGAGCGATAATTGTTGACGGTATTCTGTGAAGCCAACGACTTGCTCGGCGAGAAGTTGGATATTGTCCAAATCTTCCTCAGTTATCTCAGTACCCATACTAACTTCCGCAGCGGCCTTGATGGCAGTCTCAATCTCCTCGGGAAGAATATCAGACAGATCGGTGGCTGATGTGTTTGTGCGCATGCCGACTTTGATGATGATGCGAGCGTAGGCCAAGTTGTCGTTCACAATCTTGCCCATTTCAGGGAAATGCCATCCATACCACTCCTTAACTCTCATAGCGTACGTGTTCAGCTCCTTGTCCAAATCGTCCAACAATGCGATAGCTTGAACAATCATGGTATCGACCTTGTCGGGGGAGAACTTGAGCTTATGACGAGACAATGAATGCGAGAGACCAAGAGCCATTGTGGAGATGGCTTCCTGCGCCAGGCCGGGGATGAGAGAAGGTAAATGGTCGCGGATCGCACGGTAGATGTCATTGGTGGTAGAGTCGGAAATGGGTGTAAGAGTGAGACCTGGCAGCTTGTTGATAGCCTGTCCTAACTTGGGGTCTGCGACAGCCAGAGAAGCTTTCTTCTCGTCCTTGAGCGAGTCGAGGAGCTGTGCCAGGAGAGGAGAAACTTTTCCTTCAGTGATTGCTGCGACTTCCTCGAGAGCAGTCGCGGCGCTATCGAACTTCTCGAACTTCTTCAATTTCAAGCTGTATTGAGAATAGCAATTAGCATGTCGCTTAGGTAATAATGCAAAATTCCGGTTCAATTGAACTCACAGCTCATTGAGGCCTTCGGCCGTCTCGACGATGGTGCTGAAGTCATCCTTCTTCAGAATGTGCTTGTCGCGGGCCTTGAAGAGGGCAAATCCTGCGGACGTCTCGCTCAGAACGAATAAACCCATTTTGATAGGATGCTATTCGGAGCTGTAATGTTGGCGGGGGAAAATATACTTGGGGTTGTGAGGCTCTAGCCGAACTGGCGAAAAAAAAGTTCAAGTGCTGAGCGAACATTTCGGACGGGTGTGCTAACCCGACTCAGCTAGACAGGACGCCGAGCCAGTCACATGACCATCGATAGGTTCATCACCACTCGAGGCAGGCAAGCTTGGAGGATGAGTGCCAGTTCAACAACGCTATTCCAACTAACCTCAAACCTTCGAACCACTCACGACAATGGAAGGCCTATTCTTCAATGTCAATAATGGATACATTGAGGGTATTGTGCGGGGATACCGCAACGGCCTTCTGACTGGACAAAACTACAACAACTTGATCCAATGCGAGACTATTGACGATCTTAAGCTCCAGCTTGGTCCGGCATACGGCGACTTTCTGGCTTCACTTCCACCAAACCCTTCGACGTCAACGTTGGCAGCAAAGACCACAGACAAATTGATCTCGGAATTTCGATACGTACGGGCAAATGCAGTTGGATCCCTTGCGAAGTTCATGGACTACCTGACTTACGGCTACATGATTGATAATGTTGCTCTCCTGATCACTGGAACACTCCACGAAAGAGACACTCGCGAGTTGCTCGAGCGATGCCATCCTCTGGGTTGGTTCGAGACCATGCCAGTTCTCTGCGTAGCGACCAATATTGAGGAACTATACAACAGTGTGTTGATCGAGACTCCACTTGCGCCATACTTCAAAGGAAGCTTGAGTCACCAGGATTTGGACGAGCTGAACATCGAGATTGTCCGTAATACGCTATATAAGAACTACTTAGAGGACTTCCACAACTTCGTCAATACCGATTCGGAGATGGCAGGGACACCAACGGCTGAAGTCATGACAGAGATCTTGGACTTCGAGGCGGATAGACGGGCTATCAATATCACACTGAACTCTTTCGGAACGGAACTGTCCAAGGCTGAGCGCAAGAAGCTATACCCCTCATTTGGTCGCCTTTACCCAGAGGGCTCCTTCATGCTTTCCAGAGCAGACGATATCGAAGGGGTGAGATTGGCAGTCGATGGTATCAGTGACTACAAGGGGTACTTTGAGGCAACTGGACTGGGACAAGCTAGCACCGGAGCTGGTAACATGAGTGGTGGCGTTGGTGGTGATGGCAAGAGCTTGGAAGATATGTTTTACCAGAAGGAGATGGAGATTTCGAAAAGTGCTTTCACCAGACAGTTCACATTCGCAATTGTGTACGCTTGGGTGAAGTTGAGGGAACAGGTACGTCGAATTCAGTGGTTTTCAGTTCTTTCACTAATGCCTAACAGGAAATTCGGAACATTACATGGATTGCAGAGTGCATAGCTCAGAACCAGAAGGAGCGTATTGGCAATTACATCAGTGTATTCTAGGTCATGACATTTTGATACTCTTTTTGCTCAACCCTCACGTCAGGGTTTGTAGGTTTTATTATTGGCAAGTATGGCGCTGGGAGATCACGGTAATGCATCACAAATTGCTTCATACAATTCAAAGCCTCTATCATACAAAGTCTCGGTGGTATATGATACAGAAGTTTACAAACTGATCTCGCCCTGCCATGTGCCGTCACTCAATCCTAACGTGTTGACCAAATGCTGCCATCTCTCTCCTCCACGCTCCTTAGTCCTCAAATACCTCAACAGCTTCTGCCTCTTGTGAACCAAAAGTCTGAGATTCCTCTTGTTGACCTTGTCCTTTTGACCACCCTTCAGCTCCAATTGATTTGCCAGGACCCGAATCTTAGCCGTCAAGATGGCAATCTGTACCTCCGAACTACCAGTATCTGGTCCTGCCCTGGGCGTTTTCTCCGGTAAAGGCTTATTGCCCAGTATCGCAGGATTTGGCGATGCTCTGGGCTTTAGGGTGTTCTCGGTGTTATGTCGTCCAAAGTATTCGACGCATCGTACAACATTCGCCCTCGTTTTCTCCTTTTGACTCGAATTCGAGAGACTGAGAACTCTAGCCATTGCAGCGACAGCTTTGGCGTGACCTTCGAGATGCTCCTTCTTCTGCTCAGCTTCGATGACGGGATCCGCAAAGTCTCTGATCTTAGCAACAACTGGCTCAGTTAGAGCTAGAGAATGCTTGATGGATGCATCGACTTCGGATGGCTTGAGGAAGTGGTTTAGCAGGATATCGTCTGCTGATTTTATCGAGGCTCCTTCGACTGGAACTGTGGATTGAGATGATCCTCCGACGTGGTCGAATGATTCTAGAAATGGTGTCGTGACGCCTCGCACAGGATCCCCTAATGCTGCCTTCCTCTGCTCCTGTAGTACCGCTTGCCGTGATAAATTTGAGTCTCTCCTTTGCTTTGCTTGGGCAAGTGCATATGGATCCTTATGCTTCCTCCTTTGTGCCATCGTTACGAAGTTGGCGGTGCATGTTACAGGGTGTTGCGCACTCGAAGGCGTGGGTCGGAAAAATACTGTACTCTCAAATCAATTCTCTGTAAAGGATAGTGATTAATGTGAACGCTTACAGTTCGCAACGCCGAGGCGCGAAGGGGTGGGTATTCGAGGACGCATTGCGTTGAGGTTCGATCTTCGATGAAAGCCTTGAATTCAACCAGGGACATTATTTAGATCACTGACTTCCAAGCACCCAGAACCCAGAGCGGCCGCTCTACCTAGCTAGCCTCAGGCTCAGGTCACACTACGAGGTTGCAGGGTGCAGGTGAAGGGACCGAGCCAGCTAAATTGAAGTTGCACGAAGTGACTGAGGATCTTGTACAATTCGTCATCTCGAGCTTTCAAAGCCAGGACAAAGTCGATCGACGACAGAATGTATTGCTTCGGGTACATTACCCAGCCCATATTGGGACTTTATGATGAGACGCAATATCAACCTTGTGCATGGCCAATTCTCGTCCGCCGAAGACGAGTTTGTAGAACTGGAGGGGACCCGACGATACTCATCTTGGATTTTCTCATTCTGCGCTTTAGGATTAACTGTTTGGTCAATATGGGCAAAATTTGAGGGCAAGCTCCTGGATGATGTATGGAACGGGGTTCTCAGTGGTTCTCGCCCTCCTCACGGACTCCGCATTCGTGAGTCAGGCATTTTATGGAGAGATCTCTAGGATCCCAGATACTTGATTGGAAGAGCAGCCTTATTGCCTCACAAGGGCGAGCGAGAACTACTAATAACCCCTTCCGTACAAGTTTTCTGTCAGACATGAAATAGCTTGTCGTGTGGAGTACCGAGCTTAAGGTATTACTATATATTCCTGCAGGAGATAGTTACTTAAGTTTTATTCCTACTTCGCACATAGCATAAGATACGTGCATTTGACGCCTGTCAGAAAATATCTAAAGAAACAGCACGAGAGAACATTCATTAATTTGATTGGTACAGCAAAAAATGTATGTGTATGTAGCTCAGGATGAAGTTGGTATACAAAGCATGAGTCTTCTCAAAAGCTGGATAAATTGCGTAGCATAATCAAGAGAAAGCGTGCACGAACGCCAGATTTATATCTACTGCAGCCTTTACGAAGTAAATTCCGTCACTGCCGGTTTGAAGGAACTGATCAAGCTAACAACGCGAGTTGGTGAATTTGATATTCATACATTCAGCAGGTAACTATCTAGGGCATTTTTTGTCGCCGCAATCAGCAGGGCACTGTGTGCTGGCGTTCCCGGTCGCAGTGCAATCCCTGTTTGATACGTCGGTTCCGCACTATCATTGTAAGTATAAAAGATATTCTTAGATTGAGGAATATACTTACCCAGGTTCCAACAGGATTTTGTAATGTATCCCTTTTTCTGAAATATTGTTTTATATACATCATCACTCACCTAAACAGGTATAAACAAGTAGCTACTTTATACATATGAGGGCTGCCTAAGGCTCCAATAAGGCACTAATACTAGTCCGTAAATGATCTGGATCACATGTGTGCCATCCCCAAACTCACAATAAGTTTATGCGACAAACAATGGAATTTCTCGGATCATTTCCTTACTTTGAATTTCATCGCAAGGCGCCGAGAAGTCAGCTCACGTGACTGGATCACATGTCGCCACAACGAGGCTGAGAGAATGCCAAGGTGCGCTAATAAGCGACGAACTTTTTGTTCGCACACTGAACACCAGAGCCAAAGTTTTTGACATTTCCAACAATCTCAACTTCACCAGCAACCGCAAAGATGGCGCCCTCTCAACTACCACCCATCTTCAACCCAACGTCTACGGACATTGAGCAGCTCATCAGCTCTCAAGCTCATATCGGCGCAAAGAACATGCAGGTTCATATGGAGCCTTACTTGTGGAAAACACGTGCCGACGGCGTGAATGTGTTGAACGTTGGCAAGACCTGGTATGAGCGATATTGAAGCCCTAGAGAATTTTTGGGACAACGGAAATCTTGACTGACAATTTCGGCGCACAGGGAAAAGATTGTCCTCGCAGCCCGTATCATTGCAGCTGTTGACAACCCAGCCGATATCTGTGTGATCTCAGCTCGTCCTTACGGACAGCGTGCTGTGTTGAAGTTTGCAGCTCACACCGGTGCCTCCCCAATTGCTGGACGTTTCACCCCTGGTAACTTCACCAATTACATCACCCGCTCCTTCAAGGAACCCCGCCTTATCATCGTCACCGACCCCCGCACCGATGCCCAAGCTATCAAGGAGGCTTCCTACGTCAACATCCCAGTCATTGCTCTTTGCGATACTGACTCCCCAACCGAGTTCGTCGATGTCGCTATCCCATGTAACAACAAGGGTCGTCACTCCATTGGTCTTGTCTGGTGGATGTTGGCTCGTGAGGTCTTGAGACTCCGTGGATCTATCGCCTCTCGCGAGGCTGAGTGGGATGTCATGCCCGATCTTTACTTCTACCGTGATCCCGAGGCTGAGGGTAAGTTTTTGCTTTTTCAAATATATGTTACAATGCTGACATCGAAACAGAGAACAAGGAGGCAACTGAGGAGGTTAAGCCCGAGGAGGCTACCCCAGCTGCTGATACTGGATTCGCTGCCGGAGCTGGTGGTGACTGGGAAGTTTCTGGCGCTCAGGCTACTGCTTTCGCTGGAGCTGCTGCCACACCTGCAGGTGCTGGTGCTGGATGGGAGGCCGGAGCTGGAGAGGACTGGGCCGCTCAATCGACACCCGCTGCCGACAACTGGGGAGCTGCTGATGCCAAGCCAGCTGAGCAATGGTAAATTTCGCGTCAAAAGTGGTAATCCTGCATTCTAGCTGTGGCCGAAGGTAAACTTGGTCAGTACTCATGAAGGAAAGATACTCTTGAACTGTCCACTCATTCAGTGATAGAGGGAAAGCCTTGTACTTGTCAAACACTGGGGTTGCTTAATCGCGTCTCGCCTTTGCGTTCTCAAGCCTGTTATGTAGCAGCAACTTGCGCTAGCATAGAAGAAAACTTCTGCGACGCAACCCGGTGCACCCTGTGAAGTAAATGTCGTGACTAATCCTCAAGTCTTTGCAAGCCCAGATGTGTTTGGGTGGATACAAACTGTAGAAAGTGCCCGGAACGTGAAGCGACTAGAGCTAGTGGTATATACTTCGGCTGCTTTTGTCAACGTTTTAACGCTTCTCATGACAGATATCCAGACTTGGTATGAAAGCTGGCTGTTTTCGAGTGAGCTCAACAACACCTCGATTCCAAGACATCAGAAAAGTCGCAAGGATGCAATTGCGAACTGAGTATTTGGCGTTTTGACGTAACCCTTCAAAGACTCTAGCCGGGAGCTGTCATTGATGGTAAAACTATGAATTTGGAAGGACATCTTCTGTACATGAGCCAAGAGTGGTGTTCCAATGCTTGAAGATCAAGCTGGAAATGATGTACGCGCGACCTTAGTCTAGCCAAGCCTGCTGCAACCATTTGAACCCACCCAATCCTTACTTTCCCATCTTTGCAAGGCTGAACCTCCGCCTTGTCGCAACATCAATCTCAATAACTTCTTCATACATACACTCCTTCCTGGACAATCTCAATCCACAATGGCATCCGATTCCGACTCAGAAGGCGCAGCCATGGCTGCCGCCATGGGTTTCAGTTCTTTCGGCAACAAGCCCGCGACCAAGAAACGCAAATTCAACCCGACGACTGACGCTTTTGTCGAAGGGCAAGCGCTGCAAAAGATCGATCGTGGAGGAAAGAAAGGGACGGGAAGTGGTGGCAATATGATCCCGCTGGGCAAGACGAGGGTCATTGGTGGGAAGAAGAAGGAGGAGAAATTTGGGTGGAGCGGGGAGAACGAGGAGGAGATCATGGATGAATATGATGAGATGGATACTCCAGATGCGATAGAGGCGGGTGGTGTGGATCGTGTGAGGAGAAGTAGTGAGGATGCTGCTCCGCTGTATATTGATACGAGTCGGACGCCGCCGGCTGATGAGGATGATGGGCCAAGATATATTGATACTAGCGAACCTCCACCGGTGGTTCAGCAGGAAATTGAAGGGCTAGGATATCTCGTCCCGGGCGAACCTGCGTCTGTGGTCCCGGAGGACACTGTCTCGGAAGCTGAAGCATTGGAGATGCAGCGGCGCATTGATGCGATTCTACAGAGTATAGGATCTGCACCTCCGCCTCCTAGCGATGATATCAATGTTCCTGCACCGGGAGCGTCGTCAAGTATACTCTCGCCTGTTTTACCACCGCCGAGGATTTTGCCAAATAGATCGGCTGGGGCTTTCGGTACAGATGCTTCTGATGGCCAGGTGCGATCACAAGCGGGTGGTTCTATAGGCGGGCGTTCGAGAGGAGCGCGAAGTGAGGCTGGTAGTGACTGGGGTGGAAGCTCTCGGGGTAGAAATTCACGGGGTGGTGGCAATTCTGGAAGGGGAGGAAGGAATGATAAATGGTGGCTGGATTATTATGACCCAGGTTTCAACACCAATCCTTGGGAAGCCTTGGAGAAGGAGAAAGGTTTGAGCCCGATTGGGACGTGGTTGGAGCATCATAAAGGTCAGGGAAGAGGCGGACAGAGAGCTTGAGAACAGATTTATGCCATGGGGCTGTATTTATGAGATGGATGAGATATCCAGGCTTGTCTAATGAATTAAATGATACTACGTGAACAATATGGCTACGTTGCTGCTATGACCTGTTCATAACCAGCTACATTTTTCCATTTGTGCATAGTTCTGTTCTATCTCCTCCGAAAGTTGCGGCTACTTGCATGTTTCTGACGCGTTGTTACAGACCCGATCGGTGACTTCGATTGAGTGAGCTTTTAGAGGACTGTGATATTAATCTCAAATTGCGGTCATGGATCGCGACCTCCAGAAAATAGCGAGAAGAGTTTCCTAGATCAAGTCCGCAGCTTTCAAGAATTGCCGAGATGAATTCTGAGATAAATTCATGACTTCAGGATTTCATTTTCGGTGAGGCTTCCTTGCTTCACGACCGTGAAGATATTTGCATCTTGAAGATTACTTCGGGCGTCCTGACCAAACGTCGCCGCCAATATTCTTCTTCTAGTCAGCTCAGCACTGCAAGTTCAAAAGTTCACAAATACTGCCCCAACCAACAGCAGTCTGATGGGATGGCTACGCCTTGAAAGAGTGATATCCAGCCACGCAAAAATGTTCAGAGGAGAGATCGCGGCGTGGTCGGACACGAACCGCGCGTTGAGTTGAAGGGCAGCTATCTAAGGTATAGAAAGGAAAGGACCACGAAAAGAGACATTGGCAAAAGAGGGGAAAGAAGTTGGGAGAGGAAAAGCGAGAGAACGGGGAGAAGAAGAAAAGAAGAAACAAGAAAGAAGAAAAGAAGCATGGCAAATACCTAATAAGAGAAAACTGACCGGCGCAGTTTGATCGTATTCATAAGAGCTCCTCAGACATCTCATTCCAATGAGCTGAGAAGTCCTGTAGAAGGGTTCTCAACATAAGCTTGTAATGGTCAAAGTGAATTTCTCGAATCACTGGTCACCACATAGCCCAACTTCGTACATATTCCAAGGTAAACCCTCGCTACTCAGTCAAATCCTTCAAAATCAGCCTCAGCCTTCCTCTGCTCCTCAAAATTCTTCTCCCTGACCTGTGCAATCAGCGCCTGCAACTCCACCTCCTTCTGCCTCTCTTCCTCCGTCATTCCCTCCAGCCTCTCTGCCTCCTTCTTCCTCTTCTTCTTCTCCCTTCTCATTTCTCTAACATCCTGCTCGTCGTGCTTATGACTCCACGCCTCTCTCTCCTTGCGCTTCTTGATAACCTCTTCACTCGGTACATACGGCGCCTTATTCTTCTCCTCCTCCATGGCTACTCTCCTTGCCTTCTCTCGCACTTTATCTTTATATTCATATTCTGACAGGTTAAGCTTGACGCCCAGACTCTTATCGCCCTCCCACTTCTTCAATTCGGGCATTTTAGGAAGTCGGACTAATCCCCACGCATTGCCTAACTCTGCCCAGTCGAGATCTGCGACGCGGAAAATACTGCTCGCTTGATGTTTCGAGTAAGCCTTGACCCAGCTCACAAAACCGCGCTGGCCTTTATCGTACAGAGCACGATCGGCAAGGACCTCCTTACGCATTTTTGCAATGACTAGCGCAGCCGCATCGTCCGTTATCGTGATAACGGGTTTCTCAAGAGGAGTGATTGGTGTTTTGCGAACGTCGAGGAATGGAATGTAATCTTCTTCTCGGCCTGGCTGGATAAAGATTACGCTGAGTCCTTTGCGACCTGCTCGACCGGCCCGTCCGCATCGATGGAGGAAGACTTTTGGATCAGAGGGAGGATCGATTTGCACTACTAGATCGACCTGTGGGATGTCCAGTCCACGGGCTGCGACATCTGTTGTGAGGAGGATTGATGGTGTGACTGTGGAAATGTATTTCGAGAAATTCCTTTGCCTGACATTCGGAGGATGTTTTCCATGAAGTGGGATGAGCGAGAATTGATTGGGGAGTAAGGCGGTAAGGATATGCTGGAAGTAGTCGACAGCTGCGCATGTCGAGAGATAAATGATGCTCTTTTGAGGTGTGGGGTCTAGTTGAGACAGAAGAGACAGTAAAGCTGGTAGTTTGTGTGTTGGTGGTGTCAGCAAGTATGACATTTGCAAACTTGCTGGCGTGCGCTTGTCATCCCCAGATGCACTCTTCACTTTCACCGCAATCTTAACCGGATTCCTCAATCCAACTCTGATGATTTCGCCGACTGCTTCGCTTACACTGGCGCTGAATAGTCCTGTTCGTCTTTGCTTCGGTAAGCGGCCGAGAATTCTGGATAAATCATCCTTAAATCCTAGATCCAGCAGCCGGTCTGCCTCATCAAGTACTAGCACTTCAAATGAAGACTGTGGGCAATGCACATGTGGGGAGGACAATAGCTCAAGTAGTCTTCCAGGAGTAGAGATCAAAAGATTCGGACTGTTCTTCAAAAATCTGCTTAAATCTTGAGCCGGGGTTGTCGTTCCTCCAAGTAACAGTTGCGGTACAACGCTGAGGGTCGACGAAAGTTTCCTCTTCTCGCCTTCTTCCAATGGTTGTAAGGCTTCCGCAGACGGCTGATGGAATCCCAGCAGAGTCAGGAGGACGGAATGTATCTGGGTTGCGAGTTCTCGGGTCGGTGAGACAATGATTGCTCCTACATGGTGCTTCTTGATGGGTTCCTCTAATCGCAGCAATTTCTGTACCACAGGAATCAAGTAAGCCAGAGTTTTTCCACTACCAGTAACGGCCTACGAGGAGTCAGTATGAGTTTCTTCTGGAAGGAACCTTCGGGCTCATACCTCGACAACGACGTCTTTGTTGCCCATGAAGAGGGGAATGGTCGAAGCTTGGACGGGCGTCATTCTGGCAAAGCCCATGGCGGTGATCGCATCTAGAATCCATTCTGCTAAAGGTGGAGTCAGAGCATCCCAAGCTCTGGGGTCCTTCTTTTTCTCGAGATCGGGCGCCATTGTATATCAGAATTGTCTTTCCAGAACCTACCACCGAGGTGAGATTCTGATTAACAAAAATTATTTGCGCCTTATCCTTATCGTTGCTATGCCAAGCTTTCGGAAACTTAGTTTCTCCGGTCCGAGTGTTTCCGAAGAGAGGAAGACCAAGTTCCTTCTAGTAGGGATAACGGTAGCAGGTAAGGTAAAATTGTAAGTTAGATGAGTTTTACGCAAGGAGAGTAAATCTGCGTTGCTGGGAACAAGCAATCAGAGCTCTAGGTAGGGGAACAACAAGTATGCATAGGTCGCTGTAAGATTAGAAATGCCAGTATCAATACCCGATCTCAGAGCCCCAGGTCCAGTTTGGATATCGACCAATGAGACTTCTAAATTTCTCTCATGACTTGGAGTTCTCCATCGAGGCTGCGGGCAAACTTCAGCAACTTTGGCTATTTATGTTTCTTTGTGTTGTGGATGTACAAGCACGGACTATCAAGATCATTTGAGTTTGCTACTTTTCTACTGTAACTTTATTTGTTCATTTTCACTTTGGTAGGTAGGCAAAAGCGCTTGCATGTGACGTTGTCGCGTGCAGATGGATGACTAAAATGGGCAGCTGCAAAATGCAATGATGGAAGTAAGATTCGAGCGTTTCTCTTCAGTCGTTACTTTCACCTCTTCCAGCTCTCCCTCGTGTGCCAGATCGGCGCATAGATAGTCATCATATCTTCTTCTAACAATGAAGCGCAGTCCTGCTGTACCAACGTCTCATTGTTGGCCCCAATAACTTCCCCTGACCCTTCTTTTGGCACAACGCGCGCATCACGGAAAGATAAACATCTCCGCTCGAATCCTCAGCGCTGGCTATTTCGACTAGCAGAGGTTGCTCGTCAAATCACAGGTTCTATCCGAGTACCTTCCCTGCCTCCTTTCACCATGTCACGCCCGAATTCGGTTCCGTCGACTCCAAGAGTCATTTCCCCCTCTCCAACACCTTCGGAGAGTCACGAAGCAACACAGGAAGGATATTTCGGGCCGGTTACGAGGTCAGCTAGAAAGAAACAGGCACTGGTACAGGCGCCGATAGACGAGGGTATCGACGAGGATGAGGGAGATTTAGGCCAAGAATTGAGGAGGGCAAGGTCAAAAAGCCGAGAACCTGCGAGAGCGCGAAAGATCCCAGGCCTCACATCTGCGAAGGCAACAACTGACCCGATAGCGAAACCTCCACCTCTGGATGCAAATGGGAATGGGCATGTCGCTGCAACAAACGGTCACCTCTCCCCTACAAGCGCAAGCTCAGGTTGGAGCTGGAGAGACATTAGTCGAAGCCCGAGTCCTCTGGGGCTCATCCCCATCCACAGGCATTGGCGATCATTCGTACATCGTCATGAAGTACCAAGAAAATTACTGCACGTATCTATTGGATTCTTCACAATCTGGCTCTATGTTTCCGGAGTTCAGACCAACGCCATTACACCTTATCTGATGTCGGCACTCGTCCCAATCGCAGCCACCGACTACCTACGACACACATATCCATCACTAAACCGATTCTATGTCCGGGTCTTGGGCGCGCTTATGCGGGAAACCGAATATGCTGGCTGGAATGGAGTCATCTGGTATCTTCTGGGCGCCTGGATCGTGCTTGCTTTCTTCCCCAAGGACGTAGGAGTCATGGGAATCCTTCTGCTCAGTTGGTGTGACACAGCGGCTAGTACCATCGGACGAGCGTACGGACGTTATACGCCTCGGATCCGGCGCGGAAAATCGTTGGCTGGTTCCCTGGCCGCTTTCGCTGTCGGTGTGATCACCGTAGCTGTGTTTTGGGGATGGTTAGCACCTCGAACCGGGCCTTTCATCGACGATTACGACTGGCCTTTTATGTTTACAGGCACGTTGAGTCTTCCAACTGTTGTTAGAAAGGCTTTTGGAATGAGTTTTGGGCAGGCTAGTGTTTCGGGTGGGTTGGCTTTAGGGATAATGAGTTTATGGACAGGGTTTGCGGCGTCGGCAAGCGAGGTTGTTGACATCTTCGGATGGGATGACAACTTGACGATACCGGTACTCAGCGGCATTGGGATGTGGGGATTCTTGAAGATCTTTGGCTAGATTGATATGAGTAATGCACAAAGGCTACATTGAAAGTTAAGGAGTATAGGCGTTCTTGGTGGCACAGATCGTGCGCCCTGAAGTAATTCAAATACAAGAATAATGTCCTCTCTGCTTTATCCTCCTTTTCTCTCCCTCAAGCTAATCCACTTGGTCCAACTCCACAGCCCTGCACCCGTGGGACTGCAGTTGCGGATGCAGATGCAGAAGGAGAAACATGTGGATTCGTTGGTCATGCAGCTATTAATCCGGGCTGCTTACTTATCTACACTCCTTCTTGACTACATGCTTGTCTATTTGTGGCCATGGAAAGTTGGCAAGAAAACGTTGAATGCATCGAAAGCATCCCGTTCTTCGATCTGCCTTCCTACCAGCCTTGCTTACTTTCGGACGGTCCAAAACTCCAACGGCGATGCTTCTCGCCTTACAGAGCCCATTGGTCCCGAATATCGTCCACTCAATTGATAGGGCTACAATGTGGTGCACGTTCACCGTTAGGATTACACTACGTCCGGGCCTTACCTTGCCTCTGAAGTCAACCCAAGCGAGGTGCGGGTGTCCTGTCGTCGTCTGTCATTGCTGCAGGACCATTCTCCCGGTGCTCGGAGCAGACCTTGTGTGAGGTACCTATAAGATGCTCTGATAAGGGGTAAGGTAAGGCGAATACATGTATGGATGATGCGCGTGGTTGGAGCACCGATTGCACCGATTTGCATCAGGGCGGAGGAACTAGCACGAAATCTCTGGTTTCTGGTTCTGGATCTGGCTGGCCGAGTACGTATCTTGCTCCGAGAATCAAGCCAGGAGATGGGCATTCGGGTGTCCTTGTGGTTGGTGGGCTCGAGATGTATGTACATGAGTAGCACCTTAACTCGGATTTGTTCAATTGGATTTTATTGAGGTTATTACCCTTTCCGGTCTTCATCTACTCGTAAGACGTCGATCAAGTCCCGTGGGAAACCCGCAGCGCGGGTGTATCCTGTGATCGATAGGGTTAGCAGGCCATTGAGCTTGGCCGCCCGTTGGGGTTGATTCGAGGCAGTCTTGAGATTGTTCGATTCGGTGCGGTTGTTAGTACTGCTGCAGGTCAAAAGTCAAGTCAAGTCAAGCCCCCCGCCAAAATAAATTG
>JACBAH010006925.1:0-17418 GCA_014282315.1 Neospermospora avenae | reverse complement strand
TGGTGGGAAAAGACTGCCTCGGCTATCTGAGCTGTGACAGTTTTGCTTGCCTGTGACATTCGCTTTCCCCGACAGTAAGCGAGCCCCGAGCGAAACTGGAGGTGGGCCGGCTAGTAGTATAAAGATATATAGAAGTACTTGGTATCAGGAAGTCCATAGATTATTAGTCTGGCATCGGGATTCTAAGATTTTAATACTGTACAGTATAGGCCACAGCTACACCGTCATGCGCTAATTGGGCGAGCCCAAAGTGTAGTACCTATGCATTTATCACTACTAAGACTTGATTATATATAACTATACACAATAAATCCAAGGCCTGCTAGAATTATACTAATATATCCAAATCTTCTTTCAAACTCCCCATCCTACAGTAGGTTTAGGTATACCCTAATCCCCCCTATTGTATCCCTTTAATTATAGCTTTGCTTACAGTAGCTATAGAAGCATCTACTGTAGAATCTGAATAAAAGGAAAATATAATACTATATAACTACTCTCTCTTTCTATATGCCGGGCTTATAGCTTCCCTGATATCTATCCTCAAGCCTCTATAGTACTATTACAGTCGATGATAGGCTTTGTTGTACTATAGAGGGCTGCCTGAGTGATGTAGGGCTATAAGCCTGAGCATCAGATGTCATAACAAGAAGTAGTAGGAGTAGTTATTTCAAGAGTCTAAATAGCTTTGGTTTTGATTCTCAGCCTTAGGGGTAACTAGGTACTTATGAATATCTATACTACTTCGTACACATTAAGTGGCCTTGCCCTTTTGTACAAATTTGTACAGGAGGGGTAGGTCTCTGGATGTACTCGCTAAGTTGCTAGAAATTTAGCATATAGCGGTTTAGCCATTTGCCTGTGGCGATTGAGCTGTGGCCTTAATATGAAGACCCCGGAACACCTTCATATATATAAAGTTCTTTGTAGATCAGAATAGAGCTTCATTAATTACGGAGGTACAGCGGTTACGTGTTACCCCCGATTTTGTAGAGGAGCCCAGTAATAGAACGCTTTCCTTGATCGGGCTATAAACAAGCAGAACATTTAGTGTGCACAAGCAAGGCGCCGAGTAGTTATTACCGTAAGAAGGGGAGTCATAAAATTACGAGCGTCCCCCGCAAATCTCTAAATCTCGGGGTAACACTTAACTGCTGTACTTCGTACCTCCTTATTTTCCCCGATCCTAGCTAATAGCCCCTTTTTTCAATTGAAAATGACGATATATTACTTTTTAGGTAGCTATAATCTTACTAACTTCCAGAAAATTATAACCCTTATTATCCGAGAATGCGTTAATGTAAAGTAATTAGGACTTATTGATATAAAATAATTGATATCAGAATAGTTTTTTTCTTATAATTACAGAGAGTTATAGTAGAAGGAAGTGTATACCTAACATAAGAAAGAGATTAATTTTACTTACTCCGGTTCACTAATCGGAGACTCCGTTTCAGAATCGCTATTTGGTCGCCTAATTGTAAGCAAAAATACCCGTTTGGGGGCCTGAATGTACAGAGGTAGTATGGGAGACATCCCTGAATCGGAGGTGAGATCGAACAGGGTATAAGCGGGATGTCCTGGCGATGTTCGGAGCTTTCTGCTGAACTTCGTGTGGGCTCGGTGCGGCACGCCTGTCTAGCGGAACGGTCATCCGGGGGTCAGGGTCCTCGAAAAGTGCCAATTAGCAATTCGGGGTCAGCCTTCCTTGATGTGATCTGAAGAAGGTTTTTTTTATGTCTTGTCAGTTGATCCTCAAGGTTAGACTAATTGCGAACCATCTCGGGTAGGCTTCAAATTTTACAACTCCAATCCACATGTCGAGCGATTAAAAGCTTATTCAAGAAAAGAACACTGTGCCGCCATGTCGTTGAGGAAATCCCAAGAACTCGTACGGCAGTGTTGGTGGCTGCCGCAAGGGCGCATCGCATATTTACGCGATGTTTACCAGAAAAGTAAGTCGGTAACGGAGGTCGACCTCAATGGAGGAGGTGCGCAGAAACATGACTAGCATTACGACGTTATTCACAGAAATTCCCTGCAATCAACCTCTCGTCCGAGCGCAAAGAACCTTTCTGCCTCGGTGACATGAAGGTCCGAGCTCCATGTTGTATCGCGAGCAGGGTGGTTTGCTTTGACTAACAGTTCCTCGATTATACGTACCGCATGCAGAGAGAACTTTCAGACGGGGATGTTTTGCGATGGAGGAACAACACAATGTCACGCCTACTCAGTCCTACAGTGGTTTGAGACCCCCGACAGCTATTGAGCGCAAAGAGTGTGAATGTCTGAGTGCTGAGCCCGCTTACAACCATCTCGTGGTCTCGTTCATTGGCTGAAAAGACTGACAAGGTCCTCAAATTTCGGTAGGAGCTTAGGCTTTTAAGGGTGCAATCGATGGAGAAGGAAACCTTGTGAGCTGTGATAGGTGCGCCAGACGCATTTCCCGGTGGACAGGACATAACGGGGCTCGTCAATTACGAGTAAGATGAACCAGAACCTTGAGGGCAAGGGTTCAAGTCCAGTATCTTAATCCTAGGATCTGCTCCATCACATCCATCGTTGACGACCAATCCAAAGACTTCTCCCGAAGAAAAGCCAAGTCTGGACACTGGTGAGCAGACCAGCAGCCCTGTCCAATGTGTAAATGCCGGCTTTCCTGATACAGTAACGGTAGGACCTGATCTCTGGCTTGGAACTGGCGATGAACCTGATACATGATCTGATGTATACTCTTCTGCAAAAAGAATAGGCAGGCTCTATCTGGAGCATAACTAGCTGGTGGATTTCCACTAAGAGGCTATGCCTTCTTTTTCGTTACTTTTAGCTTCCTTAACTCATTGTTTGTAAACGCCTACGATCAAGGTGTACTTTCAGGATGTCTTTGGCCGCTGATGGAATCACCTACAGTGCTCCCCCACCTCAGGGACACACGCCAAACTTCGACCACCCATACAAGGCAACTGGCCTCATCGTGTGTATCGGCGTGTTCTTGCCGCTTGCTGTAATGACCAGTGTGATCCGGATCTATACTCGCACGCGAATTATTTCAGAACTTGCTGTAGATGACCGTAGGTCTTCCGTCACAACCAAGCGTTAGGCTTTGAAGTATATGCTAACTGGAATAGACCTCATGTTATTGGCACTGGTGCGTAATGTCTTAGAAGGAGGTGATGGCCACGGCTGACTGATTTCAATAGGCGTGCTCAATCGTTCTGACTGGTTTCATTCTCAACCGTAAGTTTAGATCAACAATCCCGAGGACTAGTGCTAACAGGAACCAGTTCTTAACTATGGACTTGGAAAACACATGTACAATGTCCCGATTACCATTCTGTATCCCAACTTTCTTTTCGTAAGAGCTCACATCAATCTCGCGAAAGTGCTCTAGCTAACACGACCAGAACAACGTTCTTGCGGCCATCTTTTTCTGCGCTGCCACCGGCTTTGCAAAGACCTCCATCCTTCTCTTCTACCGTCGTATCTTCACCTCGCGCAGCTTCAAGCGCAATATTTGGATTCTAGTATTCTTCGTCGCAGGATACAGTACTGCTTCCGTACTCGTCAACATCTTCTCATGCAAGCCAGTTCATGGCTCGTGGGAGCTTTCTCTCGCGAAGACAGCTGTATGCATCAACCGACCAGTCTTCTACTTCGCGCAGGCTGGTTTGGGAATCTTCACCGATTTCGCGACATTGGCTGTTCCTCTGCCAGTTTTGTGGGCGTTGCAAATGCCAACCAAACAGAAGATCGGTATTTCTGTAGTCTTGATGATGGGTGCTTTCGTTTGCATCGTTTCGATCATACGATTACTGTCCATTAAAACCCTGCTTGTCTCGCCGGATCTTACCAGTAAGTACCACCACATCTTCCAACACTTGGCAAGCTGACACGCCTATAGGCGACACTACACCAGCTCTGATGTGGTGCGTGATCGAGCTCAACATCTCCATAATCGGCGGCAACTTCCCGACCCTTAAGCCGTTCCTCCGAAAATACCTCCCAGGGCTCCTCGGTACCTCTCGTGGTCAAACCTCCGCTTCCCACAGCAAAACCGGATCGCACCATCTCCAAACCTTCGACAAACCCACTTACTCAGGAACTGGCTCGAAAGTATCGAACAGAACTACAATTACGGGCATGGCTCCCAAGGCACGCGATGATAATGAGTCGGAGGAATATATATTTCAGAGGAGTCCGAAGTATAGCGAAAGTGATCTGGAGAGGACAGGAGAGGTTGGGTTGGGGCCACTGGGTGATGGGAGGAATGGGTTTGGGGTTATCACGAAGACGGTCGATATAAGGCTTACTTCGTCGGAGGTGGAGAAGGGGATGAAGTTTTGATTGGAAAGAGTATTTTGGCATGGCTCAGGTAGTTATATGGTTGTGTTATTGGTTGATGTATATTATTGCTTTGTGTTGTATACCAGATAAGCGGAATTTTGCTTTTTAGTCACCATCGACTTTGTCGACCTGCGCTGTTTCTGACTCCATTGTCAAATGCATGTTGTTGACTTGAGGAGACCCTAGTTCCCTAATTCCTTCTTTAGATGCTCTGCACGGTGGCAAAAATAATACTGTACAGTAGCAAGACTGAGAGCATAAAGCACGCTCCATGATGACCACCCTTGTCTCCGTAGTGCTCGGTTGGATAAATCGATTGATGCTGAGTCCCGCGAGGTTGCTCCCTGCTCATCATCATCACAAATGCCGACGACAGCTCGCGAGCCGCGACCCACATTAGGCACTTAATAAATCGAAGGACTGTCCTTACGGACTATGCAGAAATCTAGAAGCCATAGCTACAATCAACATTTACAAGGTTTATAGGAGGTCCGAGTGCTTAGAGATTATGTTGTAGCATTGCGTGAAAGGGTCTTCCTTCGACTGGCGATTGTACGCTACCTTAGGTGCGGAGGACCAGTGTGGAGCCAGCTTGGATGTCCTAAGTGAGTGAAGTTTGCAGCATATGCCGACAGCAGCCTCTCCACCGGAGAAATAAGTGACCGATTTCGACAAGCGAGAATGCGGAATTCGAATGTAGACAACTTTTGATTGTTCGACACACCGAAATCGGCAACTCATAAAGCTAATGATATAGATTCACAGATAGATCAGGATCTCACTGAATCAAATTGAAGTGTTTTCGAGCTTCGGCAGTTGATTATATCACAACTTCGACAGATTAGTACTTTTGGTCAATATCGGCCACTTTTTTCCCCGGTGGAGAGAGTAGCTCGCAAGTATATTTCCCTGTTAATTATTACCGCCGCGGAAGCTTAGATGAGTAGTCGAACTCTCTGAAGGGGTCCGGGAATCAGGAATCCAGGATCGATAGAAACTAGGAACATACTTCATTTATCGAAAGTTTTTCCTTGATGTGAAGAGTCTTACATATTGTATAGAGTACGTCACCTTAATCCACGCTTGGCAGGGTGCATCCAGTATACTTCAAATGGACAGCCGTTGCGTTTGATCTGCGATTAAGGGACATGCCTCGCCTGATGATGATACAGTAGTCCTTTATCATCCGCCCGACCTTTCGTTTTTGGCACGTGTCTGGTTCTGTCAACCAAAAAGACCAATAAGAGACAGAGGGGTGGAGTAGACAGAGCAGTGTACGTTAGAAAGGGAGGAAGAGAGATGCGCTCGGTCGAGTATAAAACAAATACTCGAGCAGGATATCATGCTTGTCAGCTGTCTGTCTCTCTTCTCTATTATGTCTTTTGTCATTTTCTTTTTTGTATATCCGACCGTACAGATAATAGCCATGTACATATCGATAGCCGAACTGCTGAGCAAGACCCTTTCTATCCAATGGAAATAGCGGGCTATGAACGATGCACGTTACTCTTGGTGACTAGGTGTCGAACATTTTGAAAGGATCGGATATCCTAGATAAGCTGGCTGTCCTGACGAAGCACAGGGCGTCTTCAATGATGCTACCTACCTTCCCGCCAGAAATGTATAGAGCGGAAGGTAAGCACAGAGGTTAAAAGAATTTGTATGCGAGCAGTAATTTCTCTGGCAGTACACATTCGGAGCATCATTTCTTGCAAAAAGCCTCCAGCCCTAAACAGATTGGTATTTCCATTCGCCACAGGAGGCCAATATCACACCTATCGCATATTTATATATAAGTATCAGTACAGCGGCTATTCAGACTCAAGACTTATTTTTCTTACATTTTTTGAGAAGGCAAACCATGATAAACCAAGGGGTCTCGACACAATGGCCTAGTATAACGTAGGGCGAGGAAATCGACAAGCCCTCGTGAGGCTGCGAACTACCAAAGCTGGTACCTTAGGATCATTGGCTCAAGAAGCGAGATCAGTAGCGTGTCGCTGTCCTTCACCGCTCGAAAGATTAGGCATAGTGGTAGAGATAGCAGGGATTGAATTGCCAAAACACATGGATAGAGAACGCGACCTTCGAGCATCAGCTTCAACCTCGTCGACACCTTCAATCCACAACAACTCCGCGTCCTCCAATCCGACAACTTCGAGACGTCATACTATAGCAGTTCTAAGTGATCTGTATTGGAATCGACCTCCTCGAAAGGTCTGCGAAATAGACCTCCCAGGCAATTGCGCAGGTCCCCGGGTCCTAGGCGCGTCTCGATCTATTCCTTTGCGACCGATAAGAACGACACCTTATAAGCTCCTCGAATAAGCTACTAGCAACGAATTCAATAAGCAACTTGCTACGATTCGGAACTCAATCGTTTCGCAATTCTCTACTAGAGACTTCGAGTTGCTTTTTGTCAATCCTTCCAAGGTCAAGGCTGTACCGGGCAGGCCGACCTCGAACGAACACTAAAGAGGAGACTTGAACAGCAGACGACTTTGGCATTGCGCACACGTCTGTCCAGGCGTATCTGGAAGTATCCTATATGCATGTCTTGTTCCCTGGGAAATACTGCCATGATCTGAAGGACTATTGGAAGGTGAACAGCAGACAATCTACGACATCGGGTGGGATACTTTCACGCGTCGGTGAAGAACATTTGGGCTTCAAGGCTCTCAAAGGATCAGGATTTTATGAATGTTCCTTCGCTCTTAGGAGTCTTTGAAGGACCGCTCTTCAGTTGCCCTCGGGACAAGTTTCACCCACAATTGAGAGGAATAGATTCTGGGACAGCTGCTCAGCCAAGGGAGAAGCCAATGAGGGACGTATGTACAGCATAGAGTAGTATCTGTAGGATATTGTGATTGCACAAACATCGCAATCATGCCAACTATTCAGGTTGGACCAGATTCAGTCCTGGAACTGCAGGTGGTGGCAGATATAATGGGAAACTCAAGGAAAGTTGTGGTAGTAACAGGGGCTGGCATCAGTACCAACTGTGGTATACCGGTAAGTTGCATGCCACATAGCGCTAGCCTATTCTGGGTTCGCTCTATTGACTTTTGGTCTAGGACTTCCGCTCGCAAAATGGACTTTACTCCCTGGTCCAAGCTCAATATGACGCAGCTCTCAAGAATCCTCCATGGGAACAGTCTGACGAGTTTGATATAGACGACAGGCCCAGGAAGAAGCGCAAGCAGTGGTACTACGAAGTTGTTGCTCCAGACGGCAAGGTTGTGGACGTGATTGACGAGGAGATCGCTTCACC
Organism: Neospermospora avenae; assembly: GCA_014282315.1. Lineage (NCBI taxonomy): Eukaryota > Fungi > Ascomycota > Leotiomycetes > Helotiales > Ploettnerulaceae > Neospermospora > Neospermospora avenae. The sequence continues at coordinate 9,803 of JACBAH010006925.1, read as the reverse complement.
TGAAATTGCTGCTTTAGACAACTCTCCAGCAGGAGCCTCTTCAATTAAAGCCTCACCAGCAAGTAACTTGCAGCCAGAGGTTGTTCCACCAGAAATCGCTTCTTTAGAAAGCTCTCCAACAGAACTATATTCGCCAGAAGTCTCTCAGCCAGAAGATTCGCAGCCAGAATATTCGCAGCCAGAACTGGGACCCGACTCTCAGACGCCCCACACCCCCAAGCGCTCTTCTCAGTCTCGCTCTTCAATCACCAACACCACGACCTCCGATTCTCGAGCTACTACGCCCTCAGTCATCTCCTCTGTACAAAGCTCTTTATCCAGCTGTTCTTCTCTTACACCCGAAGTTCCAGTCTCCTTCTCTCAGATCGCGCTCTCCATTGACAAATCACCCTTACTTTCTCACGTTCGCTCTACAGATCTAATTGCTCAGTCCAACGACCTTTTCGACAGCCGCGAAAGCTCAGAAGTATCTTCTCCAGTGCCATTGCAATCATCCTCACCCGAGGATAGTTCCTCTCAGGAGCAGTCTTTCACTGCCCAGTCTCTCTCCCAAAACTCTTCTGGCCCCGCTCGCCGAAGCTTACCAAACCTCAAAGGCCGTGACCTCTTCGATGCTATGGTCTGGCAAGACCCTTGGAAAACAAGCGTCTTCTACATGTTCATCTCCAGTCTCCGGAAGAAAGCTAAGAACACTGGAACCACAACAGAGTCCCACAAGTTTCTCCGAGTCCTCCGCGATGGCGGGCGCCTGGTCCGAAATTATTCACAAAATATCGATCTCATGGAAGAAAGGGAAGGACTATGCACTGACTTATCTAAGGGGACTGGTTCCAGGGGGAGATTCAGTCGACGTAGCGGAGTCGGACTGGGAGCTTCGAGACCTGGAGATGGAAGCGGCGGATGCGAGACTGTTCAGCTCCACGGCTCTTTGGAACGGCTTAGATGTTCGATATGCAATTCCGAATCCGATTGGGATGATGAGGACAGAATCACAACAACGCTCGCAGGCAGCGCCCCGGACTGCCCGACGTGTGCGGCCTATTCACAGAAGCGTGCTGGAACGGGTCGACGAAGGCTCGCAATTGGACGTCTAAGACCAGATATCGTGCTGTACGGAGAGGAGCATCCTAAGTCACATCTCATCGCCCCTCTCATTACACACGATCTGGCGCTGGGCCCAGACGTTCTCCTTATCATGGGGACGAGTTTGCGGGTACACGGCTTGAAGAATATGATCAGGGAGTTTGCAAAGGCGGTCCACGCGAGGGGTGGAAAGGTTGTGTTTGTAAACTATACAAAGGCTCCAGAGAGTACCTGGGGCGATGTCATCGACTATTGGGTAGAGTGGGACTGTGACAAGTGGGTAATTGACCTTAAGAGAAGAAGGGAGGACCTGTGGTTACCACCAGGAGCTGTCGCGACTGGTAGGAGAAAGCCAGGAGGCACAGTCTCAGAGGATTGTAGGAAGTCAGTAGGGACAGTCGCAGACAATCGCAGGAAGTCAGGAGACAGGGCTGCGAATGTACCCAGGAAGAGACCACAGTGCCTGAGGGACGACAAGCAGAATGGAGCGTACGTCGTGTTCAAAATTTTGGACCAACTGGGATCACTCAAGGACGACAACGGACGAATCACCCAGCGAAAGAAGTATTGGACTGGATCACCACTACGTGCACCATTACCAGTCAGGAAAGGCAAGAATGTCAAAAGTGTGCCGGTCAAGGGGACTTTCAAGATTAAGTTCAAGGACCTTCATAAGCCATTGGTGGTCTTGGCTTCAGACTATGCCATAAGCTCGAAGAAGCAGAAAACCAAGGCGGGAACAACTATGGAGGCTACATACCTGCACAACAACCAGGCAATTATCGTGGCGAACTATTGGGAGAACCTTCGCGCGCTTGCACCTGAACTGGGCAGAGCACCACCCTACCTTCAAGCCCCGTTCATACAATTCAAAGGCAATTCGCGACCCGAGTATACACAGTCTCAAGGCAAATCACCCGAATACCTCAAACCTTACGCATTCAACTCCTCCTCCAATCATCTACCCAGCCTTCCAAGCGATTGGGCCCTCTCGAAGATTAACCTCCTCTCTCACCCTCCTCATGGAGCCGATGTGCCGATCCATACGCCTAAGTCTCCACAGTCGAATACAATTCAGTCGACGAGCATGCTAGTACAGAGATCCCAGCCAGAGGAGCGCAAGATCGAGCATTCGTATGGCACTAGAGCCTCGAAGCGTTTCAGTACCGATGATAGCATTGTCGTGGGTACACGTGAGGACAGTGGAGTTGCTGAAAATTTCAAGGATAATTCTGAGAAGAGTGCCAATGAGGCAGGAGGTACTACTGTAGCGAAGGAGACTTTCATCGTGGATGAGGAGATGACAGGCACACCTGAAAGCGACCATATAAAGCGCAGCTGTAGCATTGAGGCGATTATCTCGAGTCCGGAGGATGGTACGACCTGGCACGATGCGCAGGAGGTCTTGTGAAGGCGATGATAAGCATGGGTACGCTTCTTGGAGTATTTTGATGCCAGAGGGGTAAGATGACTGCATGGACTTTGGTGGCGTTCATATATGGATATACGATTGTTTTGAGTAGAGTGATACCGACAGGCGAGACCATGGCCTTGATCATGAGGATGATACGCATGGATATGGAGATGAATGTTTGAGTAGGTTGATACCAGCAAAGAGATGATCGCGTTGCGTCGCACGTCCGAGAACTATGAAGAATACGAATCAAATTACCTCAAACAAAAATTTTCAGTAATGTTCTGAAGTTCATCTGTGGCATGAATAGCGAAATCACCAGCAGTCTTACTCATTCTGTAGTGTTCTTGACGGGAAGTTTCTGTTTCTGGTCTATTGATTTGACACTTCTCAATAGCTGGTAGGTTCGACATGATGCCAAAGCTCTGCAGGTGGGATCGTAAAGCCTCAAGAACTTGTGGGCAAGTTTTTGAAGGTGAACTCTCCTACTCCCTTACTTTCGAATGTTTATCAGCTGTCTTGATAAGAGGTAAGAATTTGAAAAGTAGGGATATCTGCCTGGGAAGCTAGCTGCTTCCGCTACATTGCAAAGAAACCAGCAACATTCTCTCTTACCATAACTCTTGATTGTTTTCGTCCGCACCCTCACTTTTCCTCTCTACGCAACATCATCAACTTGTTCCTTTGCGGAATAGCGCTTGGTGACCAACGATCCCGTGCCGGCCAACGTCATGTACAGCAACACATGTATATGGCTAGACCCCAGGACACCTATCAGCAACAGAATGCCATAACAGAGAGAAGATGGTGGAGCCACTTGTGTGGGTCAAGACTCAAGAATCAAATTCATCAAGGAGCTACACTACTAACGGACACATCACAGTCCCAGAAGATCAGTTCCCGCAGAATCTGGTCGGTCTAAGCTACATACCGGTTTTCAACCAAGATTACTTTAACAATATCAAACGTGGTGATCCCCAGTGGCCACTAATTGCCCGGAAAGCACTTCTACGCGGTAAAAGCTGTGAATAGCTCTGCGAATCTTGGCTCGCCATCCGTGAATAGGTTCGAGCGCGTCCCAAGTACTCTGGTTGGGTAGAAGACCGTGGACCATATCTTGTATGGCAGAATATGTCTGGTTTAGACACCTTTGTACGCTCGAGTGCGTTCTTTTTAAATGCTTCGTAGCTAACATGGCTAACAATCTTCCAGTGGCGGGAGAAGTTTATTGGGATATGCCGCCTCCTGAATGGTCTTACTCTCTGGAGCGAGAAATATCGATAATCAGCACGCTTACAAGTCGCAATCGAGGAAGATAGTGCACGAAATGTGGCAAGTCCTCGCCCATCTGCTGTTCCGTCAACTGCTATCATGGCCACAAATCGAGCTTCAATACCCCACAGCAATGTTTCCAACAGCTAGACTCCAACTCAATGTCGCTCTGTCTTGACGTCTATTGCCCGACAAGCAAGACAAGGCACCAGTGTGAACGCTCCTCTTTTAAGCAACTAGTTTGCCAGACTTGCAGCCCCAGAAGTTCTGCAAACAAATCAAAACTCGCCCACACAGTTACGCCTACGAAATCCGCTTGTAAGCATCGATTTTCTACACCTGCTCAGACGCAAGGTCCGAGTATGCGAAGTACGGCGCCGTGGGAAGAGCAAGGTGTTTCCGCAGATATATTTGCAATTTCATTACTCAATTCGACCATCGAAGGGGGTGAGGAGCATACAGCTGGTTCTGGAATGCTGCGATCGGCCAGTGCCAACACCAAATTGGAGTCGGAGCGATTTATTGATAACATGGGAGAGAACATCGATCGAAAGCGTAGGAGGATTGAATCAGCGAAAAATGGAAAGGGGAACATTTGAGGAATAAATCCGAATAATTGTTATGTGCGTGTATTGGTAGGAGTCTACCTTGTATTGAATACTTTTGGGCCTTTGATCGTGGTAGAGAGATCGATGGCTGAGACTTGGATTGCCATAATAGCATACAGGAGAGTAAAAGGACATGACTGAGGTCATGGCTTCTACAATGCACGAGTAGAAGCTGTCAAGCACACAAACCGAGAAGAGATCCATCTTCGAAATCGCGGTTAAGCAGCGAGCAGTCGCAAGAAGAATCACCAGCCATGTACCCAGATTCGCATGAATCTTTGGAGAAGAAAAGGACTTGGTTCCTCCCTCAAGTCAAAAAAATCATTCGAAACAACCATAAAAAGGTGCTCGAGCATACTACTGCTATGCAACCATCTGACAAAAATTTGTGACCGAGAACACTGGAATCCTCTCTCGTCTCAGGAAAAGCAATCTTCTGCACGACAGGAAGTCACGACAACCAAACCCACCTAGTATTTTTGATAAACTGCCCAATGATCTACTCATTTATCTGGCTGAGTCTATGCCACTTTCTCCTACGGCTTTATTCGCCTTGACCTGCTACAAAGCATATAAAATTCTTGGGACTCGTTATTGGACAAGAATGCGCGCCGAAGAACATCTTCAAGAACATGTAAAATTTCCTACTCGGCTTTCGGAAGAGTATCCGACAAACTGCGTTCCATGTAATCACTGTCGAATCCTCCATCGATGCGATATTAAGCACCCCAAAAAGAATCCAGCTGTACCCAGTTACAAGGGCATCAATATCCCGTGTCTTCGAGCAGAGCTCTACAATGGCTTGGATGGCTGGGGCCATATCTCTATGTTTCCAGCCCAGATAGCTATAAACTGCATATGAAATGAGGTTCACGATATATCTCCCGGGATGGATGGTGCTATGGAATGGAAGAAATAATTGCTTTCAATACGGTTTCTTTCTGATAATAGATATTTCAAGAACACGTGGTCTGAATCATCAATTTCAGACCCAGGTACAATCGCTGGATGTGCGAGGACATTGCCAAGGCTCTCCACAAGCCTTCACAATTTCGCCATCAGTCGGAGTTCTCCAGAGGCAGAGGATCGAGCTCCGGCTGTATGAACGTGCTGTTGCATAGAAAATGCAACTTATTATCTTGCACCGAAGTTGACGAGAAAATCCCATCAGAACCTAAAGACGATTTCTAGAATCGTGTATTCAAGGTTCCCATGATTACTGCCAGCTGTTAAAAAAGTCTGCGAGATCTTGTAAGCGTCAAAAGTAACAAGATCAAAGCCTTGTGTAGATAACCTAGATTGTGTCAACAAATAGCATCGTTCCAGGTCAAGCGACCATATCAGGCTGCTCTATTCGCGAAAGGTCCCACAAGTTCTATTGTTACTTCAAAGCCTCACGAAAATTGCCGTAGAACTGCGCTTGTACTTCGAATATCCTCCTGGTGGCTTCAAATACTCCGTCTTAATTACTCCAATAAAGTTTGCCTACTACCAAGGCTTTTTGGGACTGGAGCAACATGAAACGGGTCGCCCTACTTACGGATTTGACTGAGGCCTCTTCTACTGTATGACTTGCCCTTGTGAGATATGAACTGTGCAAGACCGGTGTCGCAACAAAGGTTTCCTAATTAGACTATTCCTCCTATGAGCAGCAGAAGGCGTTGATGGAGATCATTGTTGGCTACCTAATCAGCTCAACTATAGCTTAATGGCCCACATTGCCATGTCTTCAGTTGTGGTTCCCGAAATATGATCGTTATTTGGAAGAATCAAGTGGTCAAATATCTGTTAGATGTGACTTCAGAATATGTCATAACGTTCGAAGTACAAGAAAACAGTGTAGAACGTGGCGGTGCTTTCAGAGGACATGTGTGTTTACCTGAGCACTGCAGCTTTGCTTTGTTTACAGCAGGCGAGTACTCAATCGAATGAAATTAGGCCTCACAAAACCAGGCCACAAGGCTCTTCGAAATAATGCCCTCAGATCTGCATATATCTAGTCCATTCTCGAAGTTCTTTCCTGTCCAGACATCCTCGAGAGCCATTCTTCATCCCTACAAATAAATTACACAATCATTCCCAGCACCGGCAGACTTAACAAGATGCCCGCCCCTAACGATAAAAGATTCGTTAAGATGATCTATAAGGCTCAGAGAGCAGAGCTTATGACCGATACTAAGCTGCTGAAGCATTACGAGGGGGCTTTGGAGCAGATCATCGAGCATGTGCCTGAGTTCCCCGAGGATAAAGCTATGCACAAGGCCTTGAGATCCTGGATCCGATTCCTCTGTAGGTTCTCAGACTTCCAAATTGATCTTGGGCTCACCTTCTGACAGTCGCGCAATTCCAGATGACGAATTGCCTTATTTGTTGAGATATGACAAGGAGCTTGGCTTCGTTCCGAAGCATGGCCAGGCTTTTATCGTTCCCTCGACCGTGCCTGGTACCTTTTGGTAAAACAGTATCATGGGTTAGACCTGGAATATCTCCCATCAAGAAAGATCACCAATCTGTCGAGTTCAGATACTGATATTTTTATGGCAACTGGGACAATCTGACGAACGAAGTCCAGTGGGCTCTGCTCAATCCCAACCCTGGAAATGGTCATCGGATTCTAGCCACCGATCCAACGCTGAAGAGAAAGGAACAGTGAGAGGTACGTTTTTTTATATCCCGCCAGACAATCTCGAAGGCACAGGTCACCGTTAGAGGAAGGAGCGACCGTCTGCCTGACCACTAAGGCCTGACGATGGTGAGTGGTCATTTCACCTCGAGACCCTCCTATTGCGCCTCTTCTCCTTGATATTCTTGACCGTTGGTAGTCTTACATACAAGCCAACACTGTCACAAATACAGACAACCCTACCAGCGGCACCATGACATCAACCAGCACCAACAGTAAGGAGGTCGACGAGAATGGCAGTTCTCTCGATATCGCGGGCTTATCTTTGAGCAGTAACATCCCCGTCGGTCCATATGGATCCAAAATTATCGAGTACAGATTTAACGAGTACGCCCCGCTCGAAACTTTCATCACCATGAAAGCCTTGAAGGCAGATTTTAGCCAGGAGCAGCTCGACGACGCATGGACGAAGTCCTCGGAACAAAGCTGGGACAAGTTTGGGGATTATGGCAAGGCGTACGTTCAGTACATGGCTGAAGCTAGCTACTGGTGTTGGATGTGTGAGTGTCATCGGGCTGTCCTTGATAATCTATGCTGATCTGTTTAAAGTTCATGATGAGGTTTTTCCCGGCCGCAATCCACTGACTGGAGAGTACCACATGTACACCCACAACGAGATGGTTCAGAATCCGGAGCTGTGCTTCGCGGAGCCAGAGTCATCCGGTGGTTCCAAATCACCTTCGGAGTCTTCTGAGCGTACTGTTAAGCGTGCGCGGTCCTCAACGACAAACAGCCAATAGACAACTCGAATACTTGACTAAACCCAAAATCCTGGATCTCTGGTGCATTCATAGTTCATGGGGAGTTGATAACGGGCTTACGACGTTCCATCAATGGGGTTCAGAGGTTTGGTATCAGGGATTTGGCTTCTTGGAGAGATGATCCTTTCTGACATCCACGGGAGTCTTTGTGGTACTTTACTTTGGGAATTAAGAGTCAAAGATAGCTAGGAATCGCTCTTCAAAGGCATGCTCATGGAAGCTTCCCTTGCTTTATTAAGCGCTGTCACCGAAAACATTGAAGAAGATTTGTAACTCTACTCCATATTGCCTCGGTGTGCAGAAGCTAAGTTAAAGACTGAATGCTCAGCTCTTAACTATGCGGGTGTATATGCAACTAAGGACTACAGTTCTGAGCAGATTTTGCCGATCATTGACACGGGGGCTCATTTTAAGCATCGTTTTATGCTCCCTGTACCAGACAAACTACGGGGGTACATATGGCGTCGAGATACTTCTTTCAGATCCAATCTCCTGGTTTATCATGATACGCAACAGCGTTCAGTCCCACTCTTTAAGCTTGAGCATGCTCAAAGCACATTACCAATACTGAAGAGGATTTGCACTGCCTCTACAGGAGAGCTGCTTTTCTTCTTCTCACCTTTCAGCTATCTATTTCCTTCTCTACACGGTTCTCTAAGCCTTCTGGTGCGGAGACACGACAAGTGTTGCCGTGTCAATACAGGGCAAGGCAAGCCAGGGTGTCTTCATCTCGCTTAATCCCAAATATTGACTTCCCGCATTTCCTCATCGTTCAATTTTCAGGCTTTATAGCGGATCGTTGGAATTGCTCGTTAGAGATTGAGGTCCAGACAAAGCTCATCCACCGCACTCCATAAAGACACAAACACAGTACGAGCTCTGTAATACCATGGAGGATAACGGTAAGCAATCGCTGCAGATTCCACGTTCGAGACTGGATAGCCGGTCCGTCATGGCAAAACTGAACGAGAAGATCTTACCGTCATCATTGGAAAACGTTGGGAGACTCCGAGAAATCGCAACTGTATGTTCACCTTCTTCAATTTCTCACCTTTGACCAGAGATGTGGTTCGGTGCTGATGTATTGAAGGACGGTGAACTTCCCTATCAAAGTATTGCAATGGCAGACTCCCGACAAGATGAGGATATGGATGGTATTAGGTCAGATGGTCTGACCAAAAGAGATATGCCTGAGTGTTTGGATGATACGGACTCGGACGACGAGACTTCCGCCGGACAAACCGTTATCGAATTGCTGGATAATTCAGACACCACTACCATAAACTCTTCTGAAGCCTCCCACGCCAACAAGAGCGAGTAAGTATCCGCTTCAAATACCATGGATCATATCCCATGGGGCCCATGAAGCGAGAACAAATTCATACTTCACTCCAGAAATCTGCTGACTGTATTTCTCTAGATCTGTCAGCGCAGGTGCCTATCATGAGTTGCATCCCTCTCATGCACATCGAGAAAATGGCAGTCCGAGGTAAACTCGCGTCCTCCTATCTAATTGTTGAGATCGTCGCTGATTCGAAATGCAGAAACTTCGCAAAGTCCTTCTCTACCTCCCTCGAATTGAACAAACCCCCTCGATACACTCACGTCAGCAACCCGACCGGTCATAGGATCTATCAGAAGTGGTTGAAGACATCCGCTCTTGCTAAGTTGGTGCAAGATGACAAGGTCAAGATCGTCGAAGGCAGTCGCGCGGTCATCGTCCTCAAGAATCCAACTGTTAAGGTGAGGCTTGTGCCCGAAAAGAAGATTCTGGAAGCCATCGACATCAGTCAACGTCATGTTCCCAAGTTTGGTCACGGTAGATGGCACAAATTTGTGTACAAGGGTCCGATTTGCTACAAGTGCTCTGGTAAGCATAACATTCGGGACTGCGGTGCTCGCCTTCTCAAAGGCAAGCGAGCCCGGAAAGCTGCCGCTGCGTGAAACGATGCACTGCATTTCTTGTAGTATACTTGGGGGGC
>JACBAH010006924.1:0-17414 GCA_014282315.1 Neospermospora avenae | reverse complement strand
CATGGGCACACATCATCTAAGCCAGACCAGAAAAGGGCTCGAAAACCCGAGATGTTCGCAAGTATTGAGAGAGCGGTGCGGCTTGGACCTGATATGAGGTGGGCTCTCCCTTCAACGACCGATGTCGTTTCTTCGTCAGCAACCAAAACTCAAGACGCAGGGCATCCGCGGTGGAGGTTGGGGGTTAGGGTTAGGGTGCTTTTGACCAGGGAGCTTGAGCTCGAGGCAATTGGATAAGAGATAGGGAGAGGATGCAAGGCGCGGGCAGGCCAGGGAAGATCCGAACGTTCTCCGTGTCCGTGTACATAAGCGAATAAGTAGGAAACCCAGAACTTCTCGGAAACTTGCTGGAGAAGCCCCACGACCCCAGTGAGTTCGGCTACTGTGTTGACCTCCCATTTGTTCCTCTTCATTGTTTGAGCATTTGCTTTGTCCGAGGTTCAGACTCCTCCTTTTGGGCTGCAGCTTGCTCGCGGTAGACCTCGAGATGACATGTATCTCTATGCCAATCAGCAATGGCAGGAACAAGAGGAAATTTGTTCCGTATACAGACCGTCATCGTATGTTCCCCGGCGCAGACCCCGGATGAAATTTCTCTGCTTACTGGTGATCCTCAGTGAGCGATCTGAGGTCCCTAGCTTTCCTCATGCTTGGCATTGTCTCATTATTGTAGCATTACTCCATAAATGGCGCTACAGGGACAATCAAGATGGAACGGGAAGAGGATCAACAAGAGAGACATTTGTAGATTTGCTTTTGCCGCGCCGTCAGCCTCGCGTAAAAGGCTTTCTTTTGTTCTTCTTCTTGAAACGTCCTTTCCCAACCGTCGTCTCATCTTTCGGGTTTTTCCCGCCAACTACTGTCTTGTCAAGTGCTAGTAGTGCTTTCGGGCTTGGCCAGGATAATCTTAACTGAATTTCGGTTGCTGAGCCTACCTAGACAAGCTCTAAAGTCTCGCTGTTGCGGAGATCGCACCGTTCCGTAGCGGACGATCACCTTGGTGCAACGCTGGCTATTGCGCTTAGTCTAGAGCTCCATGATATCTTCTCTCGCCGCGATAGACGATGAGCAAGACACAGAACAATGACATTGCGAATCATGGACCGATTCCCTGCTGCTCAGCGGCTCGAGAGGCCCTCTGAAAGGCCGGTCGAGAGCATGAGCCTGTCGAATTAATCTCAGGCATTAAATTTCTCCGAACGATTGGCTGAGGAAATTCGAATTCTCGCTTGCTTGATGTGAGTGCACTGAATGCTGATAGGTCGGATGAAAAGCCCTGAGTTGGCCGGTCTATCGCCGCTTTTGTAGGCCGCTATTGCACTTTAAGGTACCTTAAGCGCCCACATTTGTCTGTGCGTTCGCAGTGAAGGGAAGGGCGGGGCCATTGGTCATGCACTGGAGCCCTTGAAGGCTTGTTCTCGATGTCAAAATGGTTGACGCATGAGTGTGGCTGTCTTGTGTATTCAAAAACTGGTTTTGATATATATTCTGGTCAGTGCGGTAAATATTGAATGATGAGACCTGTCGATATGGAAAGTGCCAGTCAATGCCAGGCACTGTCCGAGGCTGACTTTAGTCGATCGAACAATAAAGTCCTGTAATGATTTTGTGACATTCAAAAAATGCTGAAGTAATGCCATGGACAACCTTCGTGACTTGTCAGAATGATTGCAGTGTAAGGTAATCATAGAGCAACGTCGTAACTGTAAAATGGATAACAAGCCCTGGAATAACTTTGTGAACTTCGGAAAATCGCAGATTCAAGTTCTGTAACCATTTTGTGTCTTTGAGACCTTAGTGACTGATTGGAACAATGTCCTAGAGTATTTGGTTGACCTTGGATCACACTCTGGCAACGATATCGTGGGTGGTCGAAAGCGTCAGAGCAAATTCACTGATGAGCTTCACACATTTTAGCTGAACACTTCGTCAAAAGTGCTGTGAATCTTTCGTAACTTGGGACTTCACTGGATGCAAGCTCTCACTTCACCACTTGCCAAATAAGTCAGGCCCGATCGTTGAATGCTATCGACATCAGAAGTAAATTTATCTATCTGCTATTCCCTGCCGTCAGAGCAGACTAGATTTTCCTTCTTCTAGGGTCAGGATGTTTAGTTTGCGGATATGTGCGAGTGCCTATTGAGCCACTTTCGTCTTCATTCAATCCGTCGTGTGTGGCCAAGGTTCAGGCCGTCGACTTCTGGCAAAATTGAAAGCTATGTACAAAGTCTCCGTCCTCTCTTCTGTAGAATCCTTCGGCAACTCCAAAGTCGACAGAAGCTGCCGTGCCGTCTTGGCATGCTGATATGCTGGATGCTTGGGCAAGTTGGCATTTGATTGCCGACTACCTCTTATTTCTTGACGATGGTGACTTTGAGAACATAAGTAATTGTCCAGGAAGGATTTGACTGAATATACTTACTGATGTCCTCATCACAGAGCTCATGGCTCAAGCCAACACGTTGTGGTTGATGCTTTACCGACTTTCCATATACGACGGCCACGCGGAAATCCTCAACAATGGTCTTATGAATGGCGTTACACTACAATGTTTAGCTAGTAGCCTATAAGCCACAGTCAGATGGTAAGGATCACTCACGAAATCTTCAACTGTACACTTGGTCGAACGCAGGACGACGGGTTGTGTGTAGTCGGGTAATTTTCCTTTAGGCTTTGTGTATACCCTCACCAGATTGAGTTTATCCCACCTGCACAGACGTCAGTAATGGCGATGTCTGAATGCCAATAGCCACTGCTTCGAGTGCTCGGGGACCTCCAAAGTACAGAGACTGCCGTCAGGAAGCGTCTCAACTGCCGCGCGGGGGAAGATCTAAAGAACACTGACATTTGTTCTAGCAGCTCGTCCACGTTCCACCCATGCTCTGACGAGATTGGGCATGCGTTCGGGATTCTGTATAGTAAGTCCAGTTCTTCGATGGAAATGGCGTCAATCTTGTTGAGTGCATAGATGACAGGAATGTAGCTTCGGCTGTTGGCCTCCAAGACATCGATGAGATCGTCGATTGTGGCATCACATCGGATAGCGATATCGGCGGAAGATATTTTATATTCTTTCATGACGGCTTTGATCTCGTCGTGATCGATATGTGTTAGAGGAACAGCTTTGGAAGGGAATTAGCCTACTGTCAAACGTAGATATGCCTGAGGGGTTGAAGAGGGAGACCCAATCTCTTTCCTGATGACCTGGAAAGGAAGTTTGGTATTCTTTCACTCACTATTCGTCACCGACACACCACCAGCATCTTTTTTCTTGAACACAATGTTGGGCGGCTGCTTATTGATCTGTATGGAAAAGGTGGTTAGCAGTTGCTTACTCCAAAATGGGTTGGGTTGGAGATAAGTTGTATAAGGAGATTTAACACTTCTACGAGGGCTTACCCGGATTCCAAAACCTTCCAACTCTGCTTCAATGACCTTCTTATCTGTGAGAGGCTTATTAACATCAAGAACGATGAATATCAAATGGCAAGTCTTTGCAACGGCAATAACCTGCCGACCTCTTCCCTTTCCGTCCTTTGCACCCTGAATGATACCCGGCAAATCCAGCATTTGAATTTTCGCTCCATTATATGAGACCTGACCTGGGACAGTTGTCAAGGTTGTGAACTCGTACGCTGCAGCTTCGGAGTGTTGTCCAGTCAGTCTACTCATGAGAGTAGATTTGCCCACGGAGGGGAAGCCAATGAATCCCACACTTGCAACACCAGTTCTTGCGACATCGAATCCTGCTCCTGCTCCACCTCCGCCGCTCGTTGTTGGCGTAAGAAGCTCTCGTTTTAATTTGGCAAGCTTAGCTTTCAGCATTCCCAAATGGAAAGATGTCGCTTTGTTCTTTTGGGTTTTGGCCATCTGCGATTGGTTAGCATGCGTCGATAGCAGTTTCAGTCTTCCGCAAGCAGGCAATGGGAACATGTTATTTCTCCCTCCATGTTTTGCGAATTTGAATGTTGGGTTGCCAAATACATACTTCGGCCTCAATGTCCTTGATCTGTGGCGGGATGTTAGCCGTGATAACACCACAATTTCGACTTGACATAACATACTTTATCCACGGTGGTCGACATGGCTGCTAGATTTGCGTCAGAAGACTATTTGCGCAGGAGGAGTTCGAGTATTCAGAAAACTTCGAATCTCTGTGGTGGCAGGCGGCAAGTGCTGTGTGGTGGTCCAATGTGGGGAGGAAGTTTAGAAAAGAATGTCGTAAATGGCGCCCCGCTCACAAGGCTGGCCTAATTCCTTGACTGACGATTAATTATCTGAGTTGAATCTAGGTACCTATGTCCTGTAGAAAGTTCTCATGGAGCAAGCTGAGTGATCCAATTATATATCTTGTTCCCTTTCTATCACTTCGAATGAGCAACTGGAAGCAGCTCCATCATTGTGTGGAGAGCAAACGAAAGTGTTCCCCTAGTCCAGTTCAGCCTTGTTGGGCCTTTTCGCTTGACTTCCTTCATCACTTTGCATGAGCGATAAACCTCAATCTGCTGCCAGCAATATCGTATCCAGTTATTCTCATTTCCAGCCTTCAAAATGGACCCTTCACTTCTCTGCAAGACCTTCTTCTGCTTCGGTACCGCAGTAGATCTGGGCGGCACTCTAATTCCATCATTCAGAGAACAGATCATGAACTACGGATCACGAGGCATCCAACAGTCAGAATCGACAAAACATCAAGAAACGAAGCCACGGAACTTGTTTGAATATGTTGCCTCCCTTCAGGTTCCTCATACATGGTTTACGCATTACTATGTGGTCTCAGTAGCCTCGTCCATTTTCTGGGCTCACCAAATTTACACTCAAGGACCTGCATTCAGGTTTCTTGTTTCATACGCCCAATCGAGGGATTCAATGACAGCTAATCAAGTGCTTCTGGCTTGGTTGTTCATGACGGTGCAAGGAACGAGAAGACTGTACGAATCATTTACGCTTACAAAGCCCTCTCAGTCGAAGATGTGGATAGGGTTGTGGTTGATTGGCATCGCGTATTATGTTTTCATGGGGATTTCCATTTGGATTGAGGGTATTGGTATGTGCTTCTTCGATTTATATTTTCATTCCTGGGACTGATTTTCTAGCTACACTGAGCCACAATCGACTGTCATCTATTGAATATGGGCCACCATCGATCAAGACTTGCATTGCTGCTTCCATGTTTACTTTGGCTTCGTTCGTCCAACACCAGTGCCACAAGCATCTTGCAAGCCTCAAAAAATACACCCTCCCCCACCACTATTGGTTCCAAAAAGTTGTTTGCCCTCATTACACTAGCGAGTGTGTTGTTTATCTCGCAATTGCTTCGATAGCCGCTCCGCCAGGTCAATTGCTCAATAAGACTGTCCTTGCCGGCCTTGGGTTCGTCGCTTCCAATCTCGGGGTAACAGCAGATTCGACCCGGAAGTGGTACGTGTCAAAGTTTGGCGCGGAGAAATTGGACGGCAAGTGGAGCATGATACCATACTTGTATTGAATTTCATCGCTGGCCAAATATTCCTAGCTGCCTTCCTAGCTTCGATACCTTCAACACATCACGATACGTGAGGCTGACCCGGGTCTGACGCTCGTTATGGCCATTTGTAAATTCTTCCGACGAGCGGAGTAGCTCCCAATTTGCGATAGTGGTTGGACCAAGACCTGTATCTTCCGAAATGTCCGCGATTCCATGCAGATAGTCCGTATACAAACTCCCAGTTGTGATGAGCAAGCTCCTGGGCTCCTGCAAAAACTTCCATCGGGGATCGATCTCTCTTGTACCATCTTCATTGGTTCCATATATGTCGAGACAGAGCGCAGATCCGAGACTGACAGTACAGACCACCGGATAATATGCCGAACCGTCCTTGTGAGGCATAATCCCTTGCGTGGGTAGGTACTCGTTGATGAGGCAATGGTTCGGTGCTTTGTGCGGACTTTCGGAGAAGATATGGGACTGAGATTGTTCGTTCGATATTGGACATGCGGTAAGACGTGTAATACAGGGACTCATAAGCCATTCGGGCAAAGGACTGTCAAGGAGGGCATTGTTCTTGCTAAGATCAGAAGGCCATGTTTGTAGTCGTCGCTTCGAGAGCTGTTTCCAGCGAGGCTTGGGAGCTGTTTGGATCTGCAATCGTCAGCAGCAGCTACGGATCATGAGAAAGTTGCCCTACCTTGTTCAACAATACCTGCTCCTCTTCTGGGGTAATGAAGTCTGAGATGTAGAAAGCGCTGTCAGGAGTCTCCTTGATCCTGACATCCTCAAGGCACGCTGGCATTAGTGGAAGGGCTTGAGGCTCCATTGTGTAGCAAATGAGGGAGTTGAAGGTGGTGTAATTATTGGTGTAGAGGTCGGAATGTGGAGTCAAAGTCTACACCAGACTATATCAGTAGCCAGATTTGCTCGGTCAGAACGTTTCGATTCGTTTCTTTTCGCAAGAGTCCAAATCACCAGACTTGTCGTGGAAGTCGCAGCTTGCTTCAAAGAAACATTAGGCGCGTAAGATTCAGAAAGCACAACTGCAGCGGTCTGCAGCAACACTCTAGACTTGTATAGTCGTCCAAGGATCGAGGATCCGCGCCATGCCACAACTTGGCCTTGCACTTGCGTAGCAGCACTAGACTACCTTGGGTATTCACACTGCCTACCAGCAAGCACTTGCCTTGCCTTCAAGAAAGGTGACTGACTCCCTTCAAGAGCCTGGTAGGCTAAACGAGCGCTGATGCGAAAAGAGATGATAATGGTGATGGTGAACGTGCCAACGTATCGCTGACGTTAGGGGAGAGGAGAGGAGAGGAGAGGAGAGGGGGGGGTTTCCACGGGAGCCCCTGACCCCGGCCTCGGCCCCTTTTCCAGGATGAAGAACAAGTTGTGTGCAGTCAGTCCACCGCCACCGCCGTACTGTATACTACGCCCAGATTAGCGAAGCCAATGAGCGACTGCTCTCAATCTAGTCTGAGCCTCAACCCTCAACCCTCAACCTCGAAATGCGCTTCTCCCCTCCAAAACACCGAGAAACGGCCCCCCGATCAATAACCTGTAACGTATAGTACCTCTCGAAGTATCGCGCATGCATTCGTCCTCGTAAATCTCGACCTCTACGCCGTGCGCCAGTCTTTTCGCCATCACTGGACGCTTAAACACCATTACCCCCCCACCGCCGTGGTAGGATTCGGAATATCCTGCACGACACTGCCAAAGTGTCTCCCAATAAGACGGCCCAGCATGAGGTGCAGGATCAAGGAGCTCACGCTGTAGATGCTATGGATGCGCAGGCCAGTGGGAACGCCGTTATCGAGCGAATCAGTGCCGACCCTGATGTATCCGTAATCAAGCCAGAGGGCGTCAAAGGCACAGCAGTAGACACTCCAACTGAGATCAGATCATCGCCGCCAATACCATCACAAGATGGGGCCATGGATTTTGACGGGCCGAATCTCACTGCGGGCGAGGCTGGAGAAGACGACTCGGAGGCTGAAACGATCTTGCTGCCTGGTAAACATGGTCATTCGCCGTCGAAAATTCGAAAGTCAATTAAGCACGAAGATAAAAGTGAAAGTGAAGATGGGGAAATTCAAGACGCCGCCAACACCTCAAATCGACTCAGAAACGGTACTGCTAGTACAATCACTGCTGACGCGATGGTTGCCCCAGGCGAGATAATCGCAACTTCCACGCTTGGAAAGAAGAGAAGATCCAAACCTGGAGCCAACGCAGATGACACCAAAACCACGCATCTGGGAAATTCCAGTGGTCTCAGCTCCGTCCCAACATCGCCAGTAGCCACCACCCGCTCATCACTTTCTAAGCCCGCAGCATCAGATTCAGAGGTGTCAAGATCAGCATCCCCTCGTTCTCGATCGCGCTCAACTGTCCACGATAAGGCCAAGTCTGTAGATAGGGTGGTCCAGCGAAAAAGACATTACAAATCAGTGTCAGGAGATGAGGATCAAATCGAAGCACGCACTTTTAGTAGACAGAGAAGCTCGGGCGCCGACCACAAACCGAACAGATCCAGAGGCACCAACGATAGCAATCCTCGGAAACGACCAAGATCGACATCTCCACAATCCAGAAGTCATAGACGCAGCATATCAACCCAATTGGCGTCTAAATCATCCCAGGGTTTGAGCCACAAGAAGAAACGTATTCCTGCTCCATTACGATCCACGGAGTATCATTCGGATGATTCTTCTGATAGTGGTGACTCGCACCCTAGGAGCACGAGATTGCGCAGCCTAGCAGCGCCGATAACGGGGGAATCTACGCTGTCACCCGCCAAGATGCCTCCGCATAAGAAAAACGTCAATTCCTCTGGCCAGACTCAACTAGCAAGAGCCTGTGCCCGTGGTGACCTGGAACTGGTTAAACGGCGATATGATGAACGACCGGAAGATCTCAATGTGGCAGATAATGCTATGAATACACCGCTTCATACTGCCAGTCTAGAAGGCTTTGCGCACATTGTAAAGTTTTTACTTGACACCGGAAAATGCGAACTGGACTGCGTGAATTCTGATCGAGATACTCCTCTACATGATGCAGTCGATAACAGGAATCTGGAGGTTGTGAAGTTGTTGCTCGAGGCTGGAGCGAACCCTGGCAAACCGAACAACAAAGGCAATGAGCCTCTTGATCTACTTGGCGACATGGAAGGCGAAAGCGAGGATGATTCTGAGGATGAGCAGGAACGTATCAAAGCGTCGGAAGAAGCGACGGAGATGAGAAAGGCTATTGTTGCTGCAAAGTCGACATTCGCCGCCAGGCACCTACGACGTTCTGATGACCATCATTTACAAGATAATGGAGACGGACGACTGTCTAATGTAAGAGAAAGTCCACGAGAGACGCCACCGGCCAACGAATTGCAAGGGCCCACGGGCCGGATAGGCCGTACAGCACGGTCTTCAATGAAAACTAAAGATCGTAATCTTTGGCAAGGCTATTCGACACTGGACCTACAGACCGCCGCGAGTGTAGGTGACCTGGAGACAACCATTCAGATACTAAATATCAAACCTGATGTGAGCGACCCCAGAACGCTCTACAATGCTGCAAGAGGTGGCCACTCCACTGTTATCAATTTGCTCTTTGCTATGGGAAACTTCAGTCCAGATCCACCAGCCCTGGATGGCGTACCAATCGACCATGCCACTCCAATACTCGCTGCAATTGGGAAGGATAACAGCATCGAGGTCATCACGCTGTTTCTTGCCAACTCGGGATTCGATCCAACCCGCTGCAACCATGCAGGCGAAACATACTATGAAGTTGCCAAACGACGAGCCGGGCCGCATTGGGAAGAAGAGGAACGACTTTTCAAGGCCGCCTTTGAAGATTACAAGAAAAGCCACAAGAATCCTCCTGGTAAGTCACGTTCACCTGGAAGCCGTCGAGATGGGCGAGACATCGAAAACAAGAAATCAGCTTTGGAGGATCAACCATCACGGTCGCACAAAAGGAGCACCTCAAGCCCAAAGATACGAGAGACCGAGTCAAAGAAAATATCCCATAGGAGCACTTCGTCCTTGGGACAGTCTAGAGATGGGCAGAATATTGTCAAACGGGGGCCAGGACGCCCCAGGAAGGAGGAGACTACAATTTCGGGCCCAATATCCGACCGTGAGACTAGTCCTTTGGGCCCTCCAAAGCAGAAGAAGCAAATCCGTAGGTCCGAATCTGATATCGCAGTCGTCTCAGAGAATGAGCCTACTGCAAAGCCTCGTCGGAAACTCGTTTCTGGGAAGGAAATGAGAGGAGAGCGTGAGCTTGAGAAGCAAAGGCGCACAAGCGTTGTCTCCACTGCATCTACAACGTCTGCCAAGGACAAGCGTGTGCCTACCGATTCCAACCATGACAGGTCGGAAGGCAAGTCCAGTTCCATCGTCTCACGCATCTCTAAGACGTCTAGCTCTACTCATTCTGATCGAGATCGAAGTAGCGATAAAGAAAGAGCCCGGCCTTCAAAGAGAGATGATTCGAAAGACAGGCTCAGTGCGATTCGTGGTGAAAGTCCTGTCAAACGACCTCGGAAGAGCGAAACGCCTCCTCGCTCGGGTATGCAGGAAATGACAGCGGCCTCCGATCAGGATGGACCCCACCAGAAAAAACGGAAATTGGACTCGGATGCTACCAGCGGACACAAAACGGACAGCTCTTCTCCAGAACACCGGAGTTCGATCTCAAAATCCAGTCATTCACGCAATACTGTAGCAAAATCCAGTACTGATATTCAACCAACGCACACTCGCCTTCCCCAAAAGAATACCGAGGGTTCCGAGGATAACAGGGACTCTATGGTAGATAAGCCTTTAATTCGCGCAGCCACGTCAGGACGCTCGGCTCCTACCTCGCCTTCCGAAACCTCAAAGCGATCCAACTTATTCAAGGAACGAATTTCAAAGGAAGTAAAGGTTGAGTCAGCGCCACTCACGGCAAAGTTGGAAGAGGATGACACCCACAAGCAGGCGCAGCTTCGCGAAAAGCAGGAAGCCGAAGCTGAAGCTATTCGGCAAAAGGAGTTGGATGACCGTAAAGTGGAGCAGGCCAGGCAGAACCGTTTGGCGAAAGAAAAAGCAGAGCGCGAGGAAGAAGAAATACGTCAACATGAGGATACTGTTCGAAAGGAGCAACAGCGTATCGAAGCAGAGCAAAAGCACAGGAAACTGCTGGAGGAACGAGAAGCGAAAGCGAAGGCCGTTTTCCTCGAGCAAGAAAGGGTCAAAAAGGAGGAGGCAGAACGTAGGCGAGCTGCGCAAGAAGAAGCCAAACGATTGGAGAAGGTCAGGGTCGACAAGGAAAGGAAAGATGCACGTCGAGCCAAGCTTCCTCTACTGCTCAGATGGTTTGACTTAACGTTTGACGAAACCAACGGTCGTCAATCTTCAGAAGTTGTGGACTTATTTAAAAGAATTGTTGGTTACCGATATGACACCATCAAACCCGAATTCACGGGGCAAGAAGTTGGTCGGGAACAGTGGATGCTCAATACTCATGCTGCAATACTTCTTGGGGAGCAGGATCTACATCTGAGTAGATGTAAGTGTAGTCCTCGGCCGACTGCCTTCACTCTGCTAACAAAATCTAGTCTCTGCATGGGACCGTATACCTTTAACCAACGACCAGAAACGAGCTGTCTGGAGTACGCATAACTCTCAGTACCTCCTCTTTGATGGCTGGTCCAGCCTCCGCAATGACTTGCCTCCCATTGTTGAAACACCTGATGAGATCATCAAGAACAACAGATCACTGTTCCTGGACCTCGATCTCTTCTTTGTGAAGGTATGTTGGCTGATCCGTCCAACTTGAACATTCTGACGGTCAAAGGTTTCTGAATTTATGTACATGGTCCCTACCATCACTCACCTCCGCTCTGTCCAATTGAAAGTCGAGTATCGGGAACTGCAAGAACCTCGGACTTCGCTTGATCCAGGATTGCCATTGAATGCACAGAAATGGCGATCTGATCCAGAGACAATTCCAGGACAGAAATGCAAGCCAGAACCAAGATTTTATGTCAATGGGGAGCTGTTCTTGCAGGGTGGAGCTGCAACAAGAGTTTTGAAGAACCCACCCCCTTTGGACAGATTTCCGCGACGAGAAGGTGTAACCCGGGTTCATGAGAATGATCCAGACTACGAAGAGCAATGCAGGAAGCAGCATCTTGCTGGGTATCAATCGTCGCCCGTATCTTCGACCAATCCTCAGATGAGTGATCTCGTGCAACCAGAGCAGACAAATGGTATCACCCCTCCTAGATCTGATCTATCAATAAACGGGGGTAGCCCTCATCGCAGCACGGGCTCAGGACCAGAGTCACAGGTATCCCATCATCCCACGAATGGCACCAACGCGAGTGGGAGTCCGCCGCCTTCCCTGGGTTGATCCTGACCAATTGGCTGTATTCCTGTCACCGTCGAAAAGTGGCTTTACTGCTTGAACTGGCTTTACTGTTTGAACTGAGATGTTTTCTTTGTAGGAGTTGAAATTGGGAGGATCAAAACTATATCAGCATTATGAGTAAATGATCGGGTCCTATTGCACAAGCGTGCTGGGCGTATATTGCTTCTATACTCGGGGAAGGTGTTTGGGCGAACTGTATGGAAGCGAAATATCATTTGTGTTAGTGTTAGTGTTTCGCATTTGTGCAGATGCATTTTTTTTATTCGCTTTCAGCTCGGGAAAGAAGAATGTACATTACGGGAGGGAGGAGCAATCAATACCAGTACATTATTGAATATACGCTGATGAGTGTCATCGCTGTCTATGCCTATCTTACATTTCCTCAACTGAAGTGTAATTTCGACTTAATTTGACCTAACCTTCGCCTCGTCTCAGAGACCTACATTTCAAAGCTCAGAATTGGATCCGCATGTTCCGCCAGCACTTCCCAGGGTTTCACGATCCGTAGCTTCTCCGTACCTTTTCGTCCCAACAGCTACTGCTTCGATAGCATTCCACGGGCTCTGCTGCGATGTTTCGTTCATCCACTTCAGAAACGGAAATTAGTTCGTATTGGCGATATCTGTGGTGGTTTTACTTACGCGTCGCATAGGTGTTGACTCTGTTGCTGAAGGAACGGTGGCCCCAGGAGTTATTTGACTTGCCCTTCTGAAAGTAGGAGGCCACGGTGACCAATCTGTTGGGACGTCGGTGCAAGTCCCTGATGTGAATTCTTGGCACTACTGAGGTGAGCATTTTTCTGTATTCTTTTATGCCAGCACTGGTACAGATTGCGATTTATTACCAAAGGAGTAGTCTCAAGATTATGAGAGCCGGCATTTGTAGGCGGGTGTTGAAACATGTCTTACAAAAAAATTCAATTATGAAGCTGTCGCGGATGATTGCTGGGTAGCTGACAGGAAAGTCCATATGTAGATTGATGCAACTGGGTTTGGAACCCTCAAGTCATTTTGATAGTGGAAATTTTTGTCTTAATATATCTAACTAGGGCACACTCCGATGTGCTCTCTGGTTGCCATTGAGACACTCTTACTGGTAGTCGTGGTTCGAAATTGGACTTTTGCAAATGGCCTTTTGGAAGACTTCCTTCCAAATCGACATGAGACAAGGGGGCTCCGCTCAAATTCAAGGGCGGTGGGCTTGTCGCACAAGTGAAGTTACTGTACTTTTGCGAAAGCGCGGCTCATTGTCCAATAGGCACTTCTCCAAGATATCTGCTGTCACCCGCACCAGAATCCAGCTCGGCAGCGTCCTTGTCAAGATGTAGCCCTATTGTGCCAAGAATGGCCTTTTGTTACCGCTGCCTCATTTCGTGGCCAATCCGGGCGTTGACAAAACGCCTGACGCGACCATGCAAGGCTAGGCTGAGCTTGCAACATTCTTTCACCGTCTCAAGTCGTACTCCGTGCTAGAATCCCATCATGAAGCAACAATAACTGACCTGCCTCAGTCCCGAACATGCAATATTGATTGACACGAATCATCCAATCTCGGCGAAATACATAGAGGAAAGATCAATTCAAACGCACTGGCTTTGCTGGCAATGAACCCTCCTGAGCTTTCACAACAGACTCGGAGATATCGCAAGGAAGAATGGGAAAACCATCGAGATTTAATAGTTGGCATGTATCCTATGAAGGGTATGACTCTGAAGACCATTAGAGAAATACTTGAGCAAGACCATGCTTTCATTGTAAAGTCGGTATACCACCTTTACAACCTTCAATTGCCAGTCAGCTGATACTCTTAAGTGAGCGACAGTTGAAAAAGAAAATTGATGATTGGAAACTTGGAAAGAATGTACAGAGCTCTGAAATGGATTTCATGGTACACAAGCAGCATCAAAGGTCTCTGGCAAACATACCTACGAAATACCGAGTGCGAGGTCAGCCTGTGGCCCAAGAAAAGATTTTACGGTGGCAGAAAAGAACGGGATATGTGGTCGAGGGAAACAGCGCTGGTAGGTGTTCTAATGAGCCGAAGTACCAAACGATCGTCTGACCTTGACAAGCTGTGCCTTCTCCGCCATCAGATGTGTCTTATAGTCCACCTTCCGATCTTGTTGTATCGCCCCAATCGATGGACTCAGATAGGATAGATCTGGATGCACTAATGGCTACAGACCTCAATGTCTTCGAAGGACAGAGTCCAGGCCCATTCACATCTCCAAAGATGTTCTCAGCTCAGTTTTGGGGATTACCCAGCGATGGCACTCAAGGTAGCCCTCAGGCACAAGCTTTGAGAATTACAGCATTCCCACCATCGGAAACTATGCGAGCTACGATTACGAGTACAGCTGTTCCTACATCCGCAAAACTCGGGTATTTGGACGACTTTGCCTTGACCCAACCACCCGAAGTAGTGCAGCCAAAAACTAGGTATCAAGAGAACAAAGAGCTCGAATTGAGACGAAGGCTATCTGAGATTGAGTTAATGCACGGCCATGATCATCCAGCATCAATCGAAGCGATGTCTAGCCTTGCGGACATAATGCAAGATCAAGGCAGGTACCGCTCAGCAGGGATTTACTACAAGAAAGTAGCCGAGTTCTGCCAGCGCCAATTTGGAGAAGATGATCTGAGAACCACAAAAGCGTTCCTTGATCTCGTTGGTAATCACTTGAGTCAGAGCAGTTATGGGCCTGCTGAAAAGTTGTGTCGGAGGCTGCATTCCAAGGTGCCAGCATTTTCTTCACAAGAGGATCTACCGACGGATCTCCAAACCGTGAAATGGGATCTGCGAATCAAGAATGAATTTGGGAAGTCTCTCGCTTGTTTGGGACACTTGCATGAAGCTGAACAGATCTTTCGAGACTCAATTAGAGATGGTAGCGTCATCTTAGCCCCGGGCAATTCATTGCTGATTGATCCTATGGTCTGCTTAGCTAAGATCTTGGAATCTCGAGGCGACTATGTCGAGGCCGAAAGGATGGTACTTGCAGCTCTGGACGCAAACTCTGGAGTTGACTTCGAAAACATCCGGAATTTGTATAATCAATCTTTCTTGGGGTTTATACTTACCAGTCAGGGTAGATATGTGGAGTCAGTACGATTATTGAGAAGGGTTTTCACGGAGCAGTCAAATGTGATTGGTGGAGAGCATCCCAATACATTGTTAACACAACGAAATCTTGGTGAAGTCTTAAGGCTCCAGGGAAGGTTCAGCGAAAGCGAAGAACTGTTACAAGATGCTCTCATGAAGACGGAAAAGTACCTCGGAAAGAACCATGTTTACTCTTCGGTCTGCCGTGGATCCCTCGCAAAGGTCAAGATTTCTCAGCAAAAATCTGCTGGAGCTGCAACTGCCTTGCTTCTGGAACAAGATGTAGTGATGAGCGATAAGCCATGAAGGTGAAGCCATGAAAGGGAGCCTCGAAGCAGTAGTACAGAACCAGCTGTCGAGCTCTCCTTGATGCTGGCAGGCTTTATGAAGGACAGAATTGTATAAGAGGCCCGAACATGGTTGCGGAGGGTCCTCGACGGACCTCCAATAAATTGGGCAACGAGATCCTTGCTATAGTAAGAATTAGGCATTGTATGTTATATCTATTTTAGTCCGTAGCGGGTGCTTTGCAGAGACAGCTTGCGGAGGGCATTCTGAGGGCATATGCGTCGGATGATGGACAGTAGACAGCGTGGTCAAAGGTTGGAGGGGCTCATCCCTCATGCTTTCCGTCACTATACGCAGGCACGGAAACCTGGCGGATTCTGGTCCTGAGGAGGCAACGAAATGCGTGGTGGAATGCCCACGTTTCACATTTTGTTCTGACTGTCTTTATGTACGGCCAAGTTAGGCATACACCACTCGGTCCTCGAACACTTATACCAGCAGCTTGTCACACCCTGCCACTCGCTCGAATGTAGTTACATTTCAATTTTTAGAATGTATGTAGTGAAGTACTCGGGCACAAGTACTTGACAAAGCTGTCTTATATGCAGGCCTCGGCAGCCTTTTCACGTATCGTGAGAGCTCGACTAAAAATCGAAGTCACAAATGTTCATGATGACTTTTGCTGAGACGAGAATCCAATTTCGCCGAAGCTCGCAGAGTGATGTGATGATTTGTAATAATTCCGTTGTAATATGTAGCTTTACAGAGTACGAACTCCACCAATTTCGCATTTCTCAAATTATTTAGACCGGATGGCAACCCAGACAATAAAGGATCGTGATGAATTGTGCTGAGGGGTAGATAGGCTAGGGAGAGGCTAAGCTAACCGAACCCGTATTTACTTTCCGAGGTAATCCGGTCTCAAGATCAATTATTCCCGTCGCTAATTAAATCAGCCTAACCCCGAGATTAGAAGAGCTGTGCTTATCCTGATTAGGATATCTTACCCTTAGTATGCTGCCAAATCGGAAAGTCTATTATTGCTGTATCATACAACTTAAGTACAGTACTTTACTTGGTTATTTTAAGAGGAGAGTAGGAAGGTTTATACCTAAAAGTAAAAGGATCTTTAGGATAAGAATACTAGGTACTGTACTACGGTAAGAAAGTCTCCTTTATAGATAAAATAAGAAAATATCCCTATAAAAAAGTATCGTCGATTTAGAGACCTTGAACTCTAGTACCAATCATACAAGCTCTTAGCCACATGCTTGGTAAGATGCCTGTCCAGAATTCTACCCCAAAGAATGATACAAATCGCATATCGAACACTTTTTTCCGTGTAATGCAACTCGTCGAAGAACAAGGAATGTAGTGGAATGCTTTTGGCGGCCATCAGATCGGGCCATTATCAGGGGAAGGATCTACTGCGGATATTCACTCGAAGGCCACGTGAGAAAAGTGATGATTCCAGCTTCATCCAAAGCACGTGTACAAATGCCTGCCGTGGAAAGGGTAAAGATGAAGAAGCAAAGAAGACGAACACAAGAATGATTATAATCTCGCAAATAACTGCCTCTCCACAAGTAATGTCTGCTCAGGTTAGTATACATGCTGTCTATTATCACCGTAAAATATGACAACTATACGCATAAATCGAGGAGTTCAAGCGCAAGTTCATACTACCATCGATTGAACAATTTTGTTCATGCCCAAGTCCTGACTGGTTCTCGAAATCCATCAAGCAATTAATGACCAGCCAAAACACACCTTGGCCACCAATTTCAGGCTAGTCTCAGTTTCCCACGAGTGATTTGACTTTCTTTATCCTGATACCATCTCTTGCGATGGTTGTAGGTTCTTGATCGCAGTGCCTCGACTGATGTCTACCAAGGCGTGTATTCTTGTAAACTGAGAGTGTTGTGTTCCGAAGAGGCAGCAGCAACCTGCATTTAGAGGATCGAGACTACAATTGTGTTTTCACACGCTTCGCAACTCTTTCTTCCCTTTCATCTCTTATCCTTGACCTTCCTTCCTTCCCACTTACCAGATTGCTTTCGAATTCAAACATATATACTTACTCTCTCTCTCTCTCTCTCTCTCTCTCTCTCTCTCTCTCTCTCTCTCT
>JACBAH010006923.1:0-17407 GCA_014282315.1 Neospermospora avenae | reverse complement strand
CTTATCACCCACACCACCGCTTTCGCTTATTCCGCCCACCACCGCTTTCGCTTGTCACCTACACCACCGCTTTCGCTTATCCGCCTACACCAACGCTTTCGCTTATTCCGCCCACCACCGCTTTCGCTTGTCACCTACACCACCGCTTTCGCTTATTCCGCTCACACCACACGTCCGTACCTACCTTACTTAGTTTCCATTCCGTACACACCTCAGCCACTATCAAGCAGGCTGATATTCTTTACGTCAGCATCCCATCATTCCCATGTCATCACGTGTCACACCATATAAGCCCCCACACGGCGCCACTGCATCCCCCGTAGCCAGCGCCTCAATCCATTGACGAAAATCAGCCTTACAGGATTGCCGATTTATGGTATACGATACGGGAGCACCGAGAAGTATAATAAGAATCCGGTCCGGAGGGTTTGTAAGTCAAACGTGTTTGAGGAACGAGGATCCGAACATGATGATTGAGAAGAGATATACGTGATGCGCGCGGCTATTGAGTGGCTCGTCCATTCCTTATTGTCTGTTCCTAGTGATGATGATGATGATGATGATGATGATTACGACGACGATGCTGATAGCGGTGGTAATGGGCGACGGAAATGGCAATATCATGGCAGCTGATACTATGATCACGTCTCCATATTTCGCGCTCGTGCATGAAGTAGAGCTATGGAGCAAGGATGCTGGGAAATGGACATATTGAGTATGAGCGAACACGAGAGTGGAATATTTCGTGAGAAGGGCAAACTTTGCCTCAGAGAGGCTCCTGCTTAACTCCTTGGTCACAACCTGAACATCAAAATTCAAAGAAAAGCAAGCCATTGAATCACATAAAACATAAGTCAAGTAAATCACAATCGACTTCATATTCTTCGCAAGATAAATCTAAGCAAAAGCAGAACCTCCATACCCAGAATCAAAGCACATTCAGCGACTGAACAGACAAACATTATGCCCCATAGATCGACCGTGTTATACTCCGTATCCTATATCCCGATTACTCCGTTATTCCCTTGCAAGCTATGCATGTGTATCGTCTCGCAAATAACCAATAGAAATCAAGAAAACAAGGGAGCCAATTTCAGTAGTCTAACAGCTGTCGTGTGTCGTCTCAGTCGGTAAGTAAGTTCCATCATTTCGTACATGTCTAGCCTCTCAAGCAAATCGGGACTCCTAGAGCTAGACGCTAGATATCAGTATCCGGTGGTGGTAGGAGGTACGTCCCAGTGTCGGAGCATCTGGTCAAGAGCACCGTTCCACTCCCAAGCAAAGCAGGCAGCGAGTTGTGTAGCCTCGTCAGTGTCCGGAATACGACCTCCCCACATCTCTGGTTTGGCGGCCTCGCTGGCGGCATAACTCTCGATCAATTGACTGTAACATAAATTAATGCTTGTCGTGTTAAATAGAGGAAGCGGAAACGTACTCATCCCGCATCTTGATCAGAACTAGCCAGGCGTAGTTCCTAACAAATGTTTTAGTATGAGTTTTGCCATCGCCTTCATATTTGATCAAAGAATCGAAGATCGGATCAGGTTGTATGTTCTTAGGAGGAGGTGAACATACCAGCTACGATTGCTTTCTGGATCATTGCTGACTTTCCACTTTGCATCATCGAGGCATTCGCTACTGAAGGCATAATCTCGAGTGAGGCCGCGGAGCTCGTTGAGAAGATTGTTTGACGTGACATAATATGTCCATGCGCTAGTCATAGGTTCTTGGAACGCGAGTTGATCTTCTTCGGACGATGATGCCGCGACTCTTTCTATACGACAGAGCTCGGTAAGTGTGTTGACACGATGAGTATTTAGTGACTCGATAAGCTGTGCTGTGCTCTGCTGGTGAGGCGTTAGCCCATAATTTGAAACAAGAAATCAGCGAGTCGAGCAGGCTTGTGTGAAAGGATGAGAGATGAGAGGGATAAATACGAAAAACAACCCTTGACTCACTTGGGTTGTGCGACGAGAGCTTCTACTTGAGGAAGATGTGCCGTGGGAACGCTTCGAGTGTCGAGATGACATGATGAGTGAAGTTTTTTCAAGCAACGCTTGACGAGAATGATAAGCTTGATATGCTGTCTATCTTGGCGGAACTGGTTGTTGTCGTTTGTGAGGGAGAATTTTAGCAGTGACAATCAGTGAAAAGACAGGTATACACTGAGTATGGTAGCAAGATATATCAAAAGTATTCCAAGCAGGTCAAAATTGTTGATAAGGGGGATGGATGAATGTATGATTTTCTTGCGATTCAGGTCTGGTTGATGAATTATCACACTGAAGAAGAATACTGATATATAGAACATAGTTTCAAAGGAGTTGGGCAACGCCTCCGAATATGTGTAACGATCATGAAGAAAGGAAGGTCATTTCGATATTCATAGCAAGCAATGCCGCAATGATCCATCGGCCAGTCATATTGCTAAAGGCCATGATCTCACCCAGGTGTGTACGTCAGGAGAAAGAAAAATACCACAAAGCTGGAATCATAGATGAGCAATTAAGATAGAGAATGGAGCAAAATAGAAACAGGATGAATCAAATGACCAGGGAAAGCGATTTCAGGCGTGACCAAGGCATCTTTCCTTCAGCTCTGCGGAAAACTTGATGAACTAGATCGCTTATAGCCGCGTGCTTGTATCCTTTCTAACCTTTACATCTCATTTCTGTCTTCCTAATGGTCAGGGACGACTTACAACCCCGGCCGTTGTTGAGCCATAGGGGGCCATAATAATGGATCAGGCGGATAATCCTTCTTGGCGATCACTGAAGAGATATATGACTCCACATTCCAGACTTATAAGGTATTCTTTGCAAAGTATGGAGTTCTGGATTGTGAGTGGTGCGAAAAAATGTATTATCGGCAGGTTGTAAGAAGTCTCGAATAGCTTGGTGCTGACAGGCGTCCAATTTTAGGGGTAGGAAGTGGCTTCAAACTCAGGATCAGAACATCAAAATAAAACGGGGAGCAGCGCACCGAGATTTGCCGACAAATCTCGATACTCATGAGATAGTCGCTTGAGAAATCCCTCGACGTGAAATATGAATTAATCAATATGGCTTGTTTGATATACCCATATATCAATGAAACGACAAATTAAGTCGTAATGAAAGTGGGAAATTTGTCGACTTTCGAAGGTCAAATTGATGAAGAGTTGGAACGACAACCATTTGGACCAATTGAATGGCCATTCCAGTTTTCATTAATCGCTTGAGACCAGTTCGTCCCAGTTGGGGTCCTAAGCACTCGAGAGTAAGCCTTCTGTGGCGAAATACAAGACTACAAGTGCTTACCTACATTTAACAGCCACATTATGTCAACCCGATTTGCGAGTCCTGTGGTCCTGAGTGCAGGTACATCTGGCTGGAGCTCTAGTTCAACATTGTTCAGCAGAAAATTGTTGTAGCCTCAAATTACAATACATCTACATTCAAGTTAAGCTGCAGTATCCGTAATTTCGTAAGATATCAAATCCAGAGAAAAAAAGATCTATGGGCGAAAATCATCTTGGAAGGTTGGGCCGCAAGAAATCGACCGCAAGCTGCGCCGTATTGTCGTCAGACAGCTCAGATGATCGATAATTTAGCCTCGTCTTCAATATCGCATGGTATGAGATGCGAATTATTGAATCGCATTCGTAATTCGGCGACATTGTCTGTGACACCAAATTGATCACAAGCACAGTCATTTGCGCCGGCAGATGCGAATGTAGCGAAAACACAGCGTGTTGCTACCGGATCCGAGCGATCCGATCTGGGTTCTGACTGTGAGCGTAAGCTTGAGGATATTGGCGGATTACGAGACTTCCCTAGAAATCTCCAGTCGAGTCGAATATACGATATCATCAGCCTCACTTCCAGGTCCATGCGTTGAAGAGGAAACAATTCCGAGCAGACCAGTGATATGATGTCGCTGTTTGGGCATCTGAGGTCAGCAAAGACCTTCCAGAACTGGAGGCTTCCAGGGCTGGAAGGCAACCTGCAAGGGCGATCAAACGCGCGACCGCGACCCCACTATACTCTGACTCTCAGCCGCAGATACCTATTGTACCACCTCAGGTCGTACTTTTGCGCAACTTCATTCTTCTCATCTCTGGTTTTCACAGAGCAGCGTCCGGAAAGCACGATCCCGCGACATGAAAAGCATTGACTGGCTGGATCGCGACCGGCACGCAACCACCTCGATATTGCTGTTCCGGTGTTAACGGAGGGCAGAGAAGTCATCATTTCAAGCAACAGCAGCAGCAAACGCAACAGCAACTGACGGTGACATATTCGCCGCTTCGTGGACTTCTACCAATGAACACATTAGACATCTGGACTCATGATCCTGGGCTCGTTTTGAGACTTTATCGCCCGCTGTACGTTACGGCCGATCGAGTGCTCCCTCTCGTTCGCGTTGCTCAGGGGAGCAAAAACAAAATAATAGCACGGGGCGCAATTTCCGATATTTAAAATTCCGATATGGAGAGAAGCGGACATTAGTGTCGCTATCCAGAATCACAATAAGACTTCAATCTCGATGATGGAAGATGATGGTCTAGCCAACAAAGGAAAAATGAGCGTTGTCTGGAAGGTCAATGACTGGCATCGAGCCTACGACCTCATGCGTGGTGAAATTTGACGTGGTGAAACATATTGAAAGCAAGCGTTGGAGGGAGCATGCAAGGACATATTCGTAACTACTGGCTAGTTCAGGTCTCGCTAGGTTTCCAGAAACCAATGAGTTCTAAATCGCTGGTTTAGGAGCTCAAGATCTTCAAAGTCTCAATTGGAGCTTCTGAGAGGTGTTTCGAGCCTCAAGTCAAGTGACT
This sequence comes from Neospermospora avenae, assembly GCA_014282315.1. Taxonomy (NCBI): domain Eukaryota; kingdom Fungi; phylum Ascomycota; class Leotiomycetes; order Helotiales; family Ploettnerulaceae; genus Neospermospora; species Neospermospora avenae. The sequence continues at coordinate 12,588 of JACBAH010006923.1, read as the reverse complement.
TTGTAGTGCTGGTCACGTGCGTTCTGCGACTGAGACCTTCCGGACGTGTTACCTCAAAATCACAGTTGAGCCAGCATCAGCCAGGGTGGTTATCTCTACTGTCTTTCACAATTTGGGGTCAGCGCGAGTCGTGCGATAACCAGATCCAAGTCCCCGTTTCCCTCGACAACTGGCTTGGGCTTGGACTTGAAGGCCCAGTGCTTCAGGAGTAAATATCATCTTGAGTTGAAGAGTCGTACTTCCGCCACGCTCCGGTTCACCGATCTAACGAAAGGGGTAACAAAGGAATTCAATCGCCACCGTAATCTCATCATTTCCAAATAGTCATGGTCCACATTCCACGCATCCAAGCTCACAAGCGCGATCCGGAACCGCGGCGTTCCTGACGCCTTTCCGTAATCAGTATGATGGCTGTCTAGCTCAACTTCTTCATCATCAACCGGCATGGAGCTTGGGTTTTCTCATCTCCCATGCCTTCATTTAACTGGACGAGTTTTTCACAACAAAGCCATAACCGAGCAAGTGCCATTACTAAATGGCATAGTGCCGTGTCGGGCTGCACGCTTCCCCAGATCGCCAATCTAGATTGGGACGTAGATCAGCTAGCTCAGGAACCGAGTGCTTGTGTCTACCAGAGCACCCTGCAAAACCAGCAAGAACAGCAAGAATAGCTTCAAGACAATTTCCCTGCGGCCTCCCTACTTGCCGGGAAGAGGATGGAGGAAAGCTTGCAACGATAGTGTAGAGGTTGCACTGGTTCGTTGTGATAGCGAGGATGTCATTTCGAATTCTTCTATAAGAGGAGGCCCTCCCACGCCCGCTATTATCCCTCATCATCATCAACGTCTTCACTTCAGTCTTTTCCAGCTTTTTCAATTCCTAACTCCAAGTCACTCTTTTTTTGACCATCATACTCATCATGAAGTACGCATTTTCCATCGCTGCTATGGCAGCTGTTGCCTCCGCTGGTCCAGTCATCACCCAGCGTCAAGCTGCCCAGGGTGTCACTGACGGTATGTTCAACTCTCATATTCCTTTACGAAGCCGCCTGCTAATTCAGACGTCTAGTTGGCATCTTGAACTATGCTCTTACTCTTGAGCATCTCGAGGACAAGTTCTACCGCGAGGGTCTTGCCAACTACACCCAGGCTGACTTCGCCGCCGCCGGTTTTGATGCCACCTTCTACAACAACCTCAAGGAGATCTCCTACGATGAGACCACCCACGTCTCTTTCCTCAGCGGTGCTCTCAAGGACGCCGCCGTTGCAGAGGTAAGACGAAGAACCTGATATCTATGGCGACGAATTAGTCAACTAACCGAGTAAATAGTGCAAATACTCTTTTCCTAGCACCGACCCCAAGTCATTCGTCGCTCTCGCCTCCGTCCTTGAGGGTGTCGGAGTCTCTGCTTACCTCGGAGCCGCCGCTTCCATCATGAACAAGGACTACCTCACTGCCGCTGGCTCCATTCTCACCGTTGAGGCTCGCCACAACGCCTACATCCGCTCCTCCCTCAAGGAGTCCCCATTCCCAGCGCCATTCGATGCCCCATTGACCTTTGATGAGGTTTACACCCTTGCCGCTGGCTTCATCGTCTCTTGCCCTGACTCCAATGCCGCTAAGCCCCAACTCCCTCTTAAGGCTTTCCCAACCGTTACTCTCGGTACCACCGGCCCAATCAAGTCCGGTGACACCATCGTTCTCAACACCCCAGGCTACTCTCTCAAGCCAAAGGATGGTTCTGCCCCAATCTATGCTGCCTTTGTCTCCGTCACTGGCCCAATCTACACTGATGTTACCCCCATTGAGGGAGGCTTCAAGGTTGTCGTACCCAAGGGTGTCAACGGACAAAGCTACGTTGTCCTCACCGGTTGCAAGGACCGTGTCTCTGATGATACCGTCGCCGCTGGCCCAGCTATTGTTGAGATCACCAACCCTTACCCAACCTCAGCATAAGTCTCCTTTGCCCTGAGTGAAGAAAGGATTGATGGAGATTGTAGGCGAACAGTATGAGAAGACCAAGACGGTGCCGTGGTTATGATGAAATATGTGATTCACTTCCTGTATATAGTTTATAATAGGTAGTAATCCATCGGGACGTCTGATTCCCCTGATGTCCCGAGCATATGGAATCGAAATAATGATTCTGAAACACATCTTCGCGGCATTGACATCCCTTGGCCTACTAGTGACTTGAACATCTCTGCTCTTTTTGCGTTTCGTACTTTGCTATGTTGTTTGCATTTGCTTCAGCCCTCGCTCGTGTTCAACGTATCCCACGACAGTGCACGACTGTGTTCAAAATGGGAGTGGATCATGACCATTCCCATCTACGGGATTCTATGAATTTCGATATCTGTGTTGCCGCCACGGCAATTTTAGAATGCAATCTAGATGTTACCGGCGAGTAGACAAAGGCGTGTTACTGGGATCTGATTCACATCAACACTTCCTTGCCTTGCGTTTTATCCACTTGATACAATAGCATATATCAGGTCAGCCCTTCTCAACGTCGTCAACGGAAAGTTCGGAGGATCTAGACAAAGTAGTTAGCAGTAGCATTCTGAAAAGTTCACGTGGAGCATGACGCGAGGTCACATTAGGGAGAGTGAATCGTCGATTGACAATCTCCACAGCCGTTCTTTCGTGATCCTATCCTAGAACAGAGAAGTGGAACACTATTATAGAGACAGTCTAGAACCTATAAAGACTCCACTCGAGCTTGTGAATGCTATGTTCAACACTTCACTTTAGTCTCCAGAGTATCCGCAGTTTGCTGGGGAAGGACGCTGCGGGACGCCGGGTCAACTTCCTCTAATGACTCCGCGTCATACATTTTTATCCGATGGACAATTTCAGCCACCTCTGCAGCTAAATCGTTTTTCTGTAGTGGTTTTTTAGTTCTTTTTGTTAGCACATTCTTCATTAATTGTTGAGTCGCAAATTGACACCAGTGATTATGCATGACTGAAAACATGGGGGAAACGTGACACTTCGATGACGGCAGGTCGGTTCATGGTCCTGGTGGGTTTGATGGAACGGATATCTTGCTATTACTTGGAAATCTAGACTGTTGTAAAAACATATATGACATCAAGTCTAAACACAGCTCGGGTAGACATCATCCAAGAGAGTGGGGAGTTCCGTAACTTCCGATTATAACTAAGAAATGACACTTAGCAATCATTGCTCGGACGACAGTGAAGAATTGTAGGACATTGTGTTCAACAATGATTCCATCTTTTTCGTAATACATAATATCATCCCCGTATTTTGATATACCAATTGTATCATGGATATCTTGTCTAAGTATCCATAAGAGCGTACTTCGAAGACTATTACCCATACAAAATCATGATTCTGGAGAATGCCCTGCGATCGAAAACACGAGGTAGCCAGGGGTTCATGCTCTATCATACAAGTCATCAGCTACAGTTCTGATAGTAAGGAGTTAACAACAGTTTCGACCATACTCACCAAGGAGACTATTGCCGCAGTAAATCGCCCCAGCATGGTATAAATTCGCCGGAAGGTCGAGCTACCAACTTTCGTATACAGAAATCAGCCGACGTCCAGCAACACTTTCCTCACAAGTAGGAGGGGCAGTAGGATTGAAAATCAATTCAAAAAAAGAAATGAAGCAAGACACAAACACAAGAAGGTTCAATATAGGAATTTCGAGTTTGGACCTGAAAATAAATTGCTTGAGCTTGAGTAGCAACATTGACATGTTCTTATCCTCCTACAAGTGTTTGAAAGCTGAAAGAAGATGAGAACATCTCTGTTGCTCACAGCGGTATCTGCCGCGCTTCAATCATCCTAAAAGATGATTACTTGCATCGCACTAAGTTCGCTTTGCGCTTGAAAGTCCTTGCTATAAACACATCAATAAATACTCATGAATATAGGGACAAATGGCTCGTTGACGCAAGTTTCATCAATGGCGCAAGTACCAGTAGCAAACATGATACATCTTTCCAGAGAGGTAGTTCCATCCTCTCTGTGGGGTACCGATATCAGAACAGTACTTCAATTTATATATTTCTGTCGACGAATGTACAGAACAATATATCCTTCTTCTGACTCTGTCGCCTAGCTCCTTGTAGCAAGTCAAAGTACAACTCATTCATATCTCAATTTACTGCGTTTTCTTTTCTCTCTCTACGAATATATACCAGCCCTGCTAAATCCCCACGAATCCCGATTTGGGATCGATCGTTTTCCGTAATCGTTGTCATCCACAAGATCACCACCATTTCCATCGAATCAGTACCTCTAGGCGGCTGGGTTTCCGGCCTCCGGTATCAACGCATCCTTTCTGATCATTTCATAAATTTCTCTAAAAAGATTACGGAGTGTCTTATTGTGGATTCAGTGACGAACTACTGAAGTGCGGGTTACCTCCCAGGGTGATCCAGTAAGGGAAGGTTGAATCATATGACGATAGTCCTTGATCTACTGTGATCGAAGTGCCCCTGGTTTATAAATACCCCTAGAAGCCCGCAAGATTCAAAATGATGCTGGGATTTGGGCGGTGAATAAGTTAGACTTGATGTGAGGAATTAAATTAGACAATGATATGAGTTTATTGAATCTATAGTAGTCCACTGGAAGTCAACACTATGTTTGTGGGATGCCTTAGCCTCAGATCTTGCTGTCCAATCACCAGAACATTGACATCCTAATCCACCTTCCTCGCAATCACCTTAAACTCGATCGCTCGTTTTTGAATACTCCTTATCAAGTTCGTGACCATCCGCATGGCCGAGTCGCTGAAATCCCGACATATATACCTGTCCCTATCTCGACCACTTCCAGGACTCGGTTAGTCGGTTTGCATTAGCCGAACTGGAAGCTGGGCTTAGCTGGTGAATGGAGACGACTATGATATCAGATGTTTGCTCTCGTATTCCATGTAGCGAAGATTTGACATAGCAGGTGTAACATTTCTAGAAGGCTGTTCGCAGCTTTAGAGAAATCTTCGAAGTAAAGAGAAAAGCGCGAACATGTTACATGAAGGAAGCAAGAAACGGCAAGGCATCTTGTCGATGAGAGCTATAGAAGTGACAGCGAAACGACGACTTGGCTTGAGTGCAAGTAGAGCGTCCTTCGACTGCTGACTTTTGCATATGGCCAGCCATAATCGAGGAAGGTTCAGAGTAACGATTGTCTATTTTCGCTTTAGCACAGAGGAATGTGTGACTACCTTCGTGCTAACCTGTCATGTAATTATAGACCATCATGGAAATTTTTCAGGGTGGGCTCGATCGAGCTCAGTGTGTTGCAATACTGATCTCGTGGCTCTAGATGGATTTTATATTTGAGTCCGATGTCATGAATGGGTCCTAAAAGAGGGATATTTCACAGAGCGAGGACGACGAAGAAGAATCAGCTTCAAGTTCCTGTAGCTAAAGAATAAGAAATATCTTCTTTGACGACCTATCACCTATTGTCAAGTGTAAGAATGGCATTCTAGGGAGTTGATTAGCTATAAATGTCCAGCAATACCCGCAAGACCAGAACATTATTTTGACTCGTTGTATGATGAAGAACAGGAGTTGGGGACTGGTTGAGGTGAGGCTGGGCGGAACCTTTGCCGGAATTTCATAGCAGTTGGAATGCTTTTGAAAGTGAGCTGAGCAACGGTGGTCGGCTTATTTATGCAGGGAAATGAGGTAAACTTTCGGGGTATCAACTTAAGTAAAGAGGTCGCAGTAAATCATACTGATTTGAGTCGGCAACGATGAAGCATGACAGTAGTCAATGATCTGTAGAATACCGGAGAGTGCTGAAAGCGGCGATAACCCTCCTCCATACATCAAGATCATGAAGTCCAAGTACGAAAAGAGAAAGAATGGGATACGAGCAAAAAGTCTCCATGTCCTTTGGAAGCTACCGTTCTCGCTTGAGGTGGGCTTCAGGATTGGTGAAAGGGTGTTAATCGGAACTGGAGATAAGTCTTTCGACGGGAAAATTTATAGAGCAGTCCATCTACAACAGAAGATGGCCAATCGGCTGGGCATTGTGCATACTGGACCGCTGCTCAAGGCGTCGAACGCCATGTCGCACTCCGTTCTCTGATACTTACTAACCAAAAATTACGCTCCAGAATATTTTTACAAGAATATGGTTATTTATTTTAGATAAATTTATAGTATAGGAGGGAAGTATCAAGTAACGCATACGTCGAGCAATACAATCCGCATCCACAGTACAACTCCAAATGTCAGCTCTATCTAAGTCGGGAAAATGCCTGGAAAAGACTACTTCTCATCACCGAGAGGGATGGAAGTAGTGAATCTACTTCCCATACCGTAAAAGAAGGTGGTGAAGCATATTTCCCGGTATTACTCACTTCTCCCTTCGAAGGGAGTGGGGTTTTGTGGAGGATAGTAAACAAACGCAGAGATTTGAGAAAGACAATGCAGTGGAAAGCACAAGCGAATAATGGCGTTTCTTACCCTACCTATCTACAATTTTCGAATTAGGATACCGATATCAGATGGTGAGATAAGAGAGTATCTTTTTTATTTCTCGTCAGGAATCAGACTTGATCTGGCGTGGACTTCACCTTGGGAAGATACAGCAATATCCGCCCTAATCCCGAGAGAGAATTTCTTTCTTCTCTGCAAGATATACTATCTTGGTTATCACATAGTATTCGATAGACTACGTTGAAGCTACATCCTTCAAAGTCGAATACATGGAGGATGTTACAAGATATGCATGTCATAAGTATGAAAGCGATTTTCCTAGCGAGCGAGACTTGATACTTGCTTTGCTGTAGCCGCTCGGCTTCACGAATCAGGAACCTTCTTTACAGGGAAAAAAGGGAGACGGGCTAGATGACTTTCGCAATAATCTCCACTCAGGGTCTTGTGGTCGGAGAATAGATGGCTCGTACCCGTGATAGGCGTGTTTTTCTTTTACTGTACACGGAACATGAAAAAATACGGATCGACAAACTTCCACGCCACTCGTGTTTTGTGACCACTCAAGTAATAATGTGCTGGGCTGCTGTGAGATGGTTGACTAGCTTAGTTGGGATTCACTATATCTATATAGGCCTGAGCAGCTGAAAAGGTTGCTGAGAGGAAATCTTCAAGGTGTCGTGGTTCATTTGCGTGTAGGTGAGTGGACAGGTAGTATGCAAAGGACATTCTATTACATTGAGTATGTTTTAGAGTAGACTTACCGCTGATGATCAAGGACAAGCAATGGCGAGGGTACGATTTGTGTAGAACACGCGGTGACTGATGTACAATGAAGCATATCATAGGGAATGTATGGTACAATACCATTACTTAACCTCTGGTATCTGCCTCAACATTCTCAGGGCCAGCAAGCCATTTCGGTTATCTTGCTTTTCCCCGTGCATACGATATGTACTTACCTGTATACGGGACGTACGTTGAAGGCGAGAACTGATTCTACTTCAGTCACAGCACGGCGTGGCTAGATTATCGCCAGGTATGGCATACACGAGAACTTTAAAGAAGACACAAGCATGGAGTCGCTTAAGGATTGGATGACAACAGACGAGTGAACCTCACCCTTGACTCTGGGTCTGTAACCTTGAGGCGCTTTTCAAGGGACCATATCGGTGACACCGCATGGATATCTTGATGTCGAAGGCGGAAACAGATCCGGTCGTATAACTTGTGCGCTGTTACCCATTCTCACAAAGCCTCAATATTTCAAGTTGGCGACAATTCAGAGATACGAGGCTTGGTTGATATTCGCCGCTGGAGCGCGGTTGGGTGTGCTATGGCTGCACATGCATGCGGGAGCTTGTTCGAGGAGGCTGGTCCGAGCCTTGATAGCAGATGTTGGAATCATTGGATCTCCTACCGTGTACCGGTGAAGAAATAAATCAATAGATAAGGAAACAGGTTGTCTGCACTTGGTAATGGAGTTGGCCAGACCGAAGCGGTCAGATAACCAACGTTTGGCTAACTAACAAACTTTGGTAGGCAAGATATTCAGCCCTGCATAAATTGGATCCTTGGAATTTTGAGATCAGTGGGTCCCGATAGTGAGACGCAAGAAAGATTTGACGGTACTGTATAATAGAGCAAAGTTGGAACTTGGCAGGAAGCACTGCGATATTGGTTGTCACTCCACTCGGATATCTTGGGACAGTTATGTTGAGTTCTTGGACTCTGGAACTTTTAGAAGTCGGTCCGGACGGCGTGACGCTATGTCCAGTGCCTGCAGTAGATGCTTGGGAAAATGTATGAGGGACTTCCAAGTAGATAATGGTGCATTTCGGCCTAGCGTATACGAGAGATCTAGAATGCGGAAAATTCCTACTCTGTCGTGAAAAGAGTCTGTGGGTGTTCTGGCATGACTTTTGACGGTTTGACAGGACATTGACAAGATGCGAAACTTTGACAGCTTCTTGGGTGATGAGAATAGACCAGAGAATTACCTGTGCGGTAGGAAGCTTCTGCACTGCATATCGGTTTGTTTCGAAACGCAAATAGATGTATAGTAAAGTCTATATACGGATGGTCTTTGGATGCATTTGACCATGGGCAAAGAAACCCCGTGGAGAACTTCAACACATGCCCAAGGGATCTCGTATGCCAAAGTGCTCTCGTATTGACCTGGGTAGAAAAGTCAAAAGTCGATAATTGGGCATCAGACCTACCTAAACATTGCAGTTTTGGGGTGGACCCTTGGGATAACTTCTAAAGCTTATCTGGCGTTTATGTCCAGCTCAAAGGAGTAAAGATTGTCCTACATGTCCTTCTGGAGCGTTCTTATTCAGGTTTGCAATCGACTTTTCTGAATCCACAGATCCACAATGAGGTGAGGTACTGGACCATCTGTACGGTCGGTAGGTAGGTAGGTAGTTCTCTCTCAGACGCCGGATACGCCATGGTCAGCTCTACATGGAAGTTGCCTGCCTGGTCGTGCGCAGTATCGCAAATCATCACAAGTCGATAAGCTACGGAAGTACGAAAGTACCTTAGTCTTCAACCGAGCTTCACCGGGCCGCGGGAGATTAGCTAAGGAAGGTTAGCTGGAAGCTAGACAGATCCTAGATAGATGTCCGGGCCAGCCATGTCATGCCGTATCGCTCTAATTTCAAGACCCAGGCCAAGATATGGCTCGAGAGGGCATCGAAGAGTGCATCTTGAGTACCCTGACCCGTAGAACAAAGTGGCTAAGATCTCGACTTCTTGCTAACTGCCTCTTTAGGCCGTAGCGCAGTCTTGGTAGTGTGCAAGTCAGGGGCCGCAAGCGCCACAGTCTGGGCAGGACAGGGATTCTGGACCCTGCCGCGACCGGGATACCTGACGGGGGCATCTGTCTTGTCTTTGAATTGAATTCGTTCATCGACGTCTCTCAAATTCTCAATATCCATCCGTGCATCCCTGCGTTGGCGGTGTTCCTGCCCCTCCCTCTCCTCTGTCTGCCCTCAACGCCAACTGTATTGCATGCCAATCACCAGCTGCACCAGCTATACTATACCGCCAAAGTCTCAAACCTCGGAATCCGAATCAGCTGCATACTGCATGCGCTGACTGACTCTGACTGACTCTGGTTGTACTGTACTTGCGCCGCCTTGCACGACTCTAGCAATCAATTCCCTCTCACTAGGCCACACTAGGACAACACTACAACAAACGCTACGACACACCGGTCCGACTGGATTCCATTCATTCATTCACTCACGTCTCCTCTCCTTTGCTAAGCCTTTGCTAAGGTCCTGCCCGCCCGCCCGCCGCCTTGCCTTTCTGGTGCTGTATCGGATTCCGCATTGGGATTGGGAATATCTATTTGCTTCTCTCTCAGCTCTTGCAGCAGAGCCATCGCCGTCCAGCCCAGGCATACACAGCTTGAACCGATCTGTATTGCATTATCCTGTGACACAAGGACGAATACGGTCTTTTGAAGACCTGAGCGCTTGTCATCTGCGAATTCCCTTTCTTTTATATCCAAGGCCGAAAACAAGGTGTTGATTGGGATATCCTCGTCCTAGAACGACATCGACATCGACTTCTCTTGATTCCGCTATCGAACCCTGATCCGCCGCTATCCTATTTTAGCTCTCAGCCTCAAGATAATTCTTCGAACTTCCGAGGGCGAAGGCCCACGCCCACCCTGCTGGATCGACCCTTAGGAAGGTGTCGCCTCTTGCTCGCTGGGCAAAAGATCGACAGCCCGTGTTCAGGTGGATTCCATTATTGGCTCTCCTGGCCTGGCCTGGCCCTACCCTATCTCTCCCTCCCTCTCACACTTGCGCGCAGTACTGTGCTTTTGGGCCCTCCCAGACGTAAAGCATCGCACTCCGCTAGTACTTACTGCAGGCGTCCTAGGTCCCAGTGCGCTCGAAATAATCGAGACCCTGTTTGTCACTGCTATCTACCGCTTGATCTCCTCCGGCTTGGTTCAGGTTCACCATCCTACCTCACCATACAACTCCAATCACCCACACTCGTTCTTCACAACCATCTCTTGTCGACTGTGGTTCGCAGTCATCCTACTACATCTTAATATCTAATACAACCTTCACTTCATTGCGTTCCTCTACACATACTGCAATTCACAATGGACAACCGTCCACACTACAGAGGCTCTACGAACTCTGTCTCTGCGATATCTACTGCGACAACTCCTCAACGTCCAGGTACTCCAGAGAGCAGGAGTAACCCATTCAGCGGCGACGAGATCTCCCCCGCACCTCGACCAAACCCTTTTGCTTCACCCTTCAGTTCGAGACCAGCATCCTCGTTCGGCTCCTCCTCCGGTGCCAGAGCAGTTGCACCATCTAGATACTTCCATTCGAGACGAGTACACAAGGGAGAGGTAGAGAAGCCATGGTTGGCAAAGAAGGATCCTAAGGAGAAATGGGTCACAATCATTCCAATCATTGGCTTATTATTTGGATTTGGTGTGGCAGGTTTCTTGATCTATGATGGCATATCTTCGGTCGTTCATCACAAATACTGTCCTGTCATGTCGGATGATTTCTCCAATGGATGGAACTCGGAGATCTGGACTAAGGAAGCTGAAGTCGGTGGCTTTGGGTAAGAATCTTCTTCTAGACAATTTTAAGACCTTTTCTGACAGTTTACAGCAATGGCCAATTTGAACAGACTACCGCAGACGACACTAATGTCTACGTATCTGGCGGCAAGCTTATCATCAAGCCAACTCTCCAAGATGCGCAACTGATTGAGTCCAATAACGTCATCGATCTCACAAAACAAGGAATCTGTTCATCAGATGTGATCAAGAACTGTGTCGCCCAAACCAACTTGACCACCGGCTCAATTGTGCCACCCGTCCTATCTGGGCGTATTAACACCAAGAAAGGAGCAACCATTAAGTACGGCCGCGTTGAAGTCACAGCCAAGCTTCCAGAGGGTGATTGGCTCTGGCCAGCAATCTGGATGTTGCCAGTAAATCCCACCTACGGTGCCTGGCCCCTCTCAGGCGAAATCGACATCGCCGAATCTCGCGGCAACAACCATACCTATGCCCAGGGAGGAAACAACATCGTCTCCTCCGCACTCCACTGGGGTCCCAACGCAGCCAACGATGCCTGGTGGCGCACCAACGTCAAACGCGGCGCTCTGCACACCACCTACGCCGCAAAGGAACACACTTTCGGTCTCGAATGGTCTCAAAAGTACCTTTTCACCTACGTCAACACGCGTCTTTTGCAAGTTCTTTACACGAACTTTAATAAGCCTCTCTGGGAGCGCGGAGGATTCCCTCTCGCTGATTCTAATAATTCGAGATTGCAAGATGTGTGGTCCAAGACCGGCAGGGATCAGACGCCGTTTGATCAGGAGTTCTATCTGATTATCAATGTGGCTGTCGGAGGTACGAATGGATGGTTTGAGGATGGGCAGAGTGGAAAGCCTTGGTTGGATGGGAGTCAGACTGCGAGATTGGACTTTTGGAGAAACAGAAATAAGTGGTTGCCTACATGGCAGAAGGAGGGGGCGGGGCAGATGGAGATTAGTAAGGTGGAGATGTGGAGGCAGTGTGATGGGAATGAGGATGCTTAGACGTTGAGTAGCTGAGGGAAATGGGAGCTCTTACGATATTGCGAAATGAGCTTCCGACGCCGCTGCTGGGATCTTAGCCTAAATTCTGGGGAATTCGCTTTTTATACTTGGCGAAATGGGGATTTGGAATGGGCTAATAGACTTCATTTGCTTTTTATTTGGAGCTCCTCTCACTGGAGAGAGAAATGGAAATGGAAATGGATATGGATATGGACAGGTGGGTTTGGTCGATGGGTGGTCGGACGCAAGGTGTTATATCACACATGTTCAATCAATTCAGGGAGAATAAATCACAAATATAAAACATACCCCAGAAAATCTCACCCGGATCTTCTACACCATGTTGTTCTTGTTGAGCATCCATCCTGAACATCAATTACTTATTTGACGTTTCGCAACCCCGTTCTCCCCTGACCCTTATCTGGCAGACATTCAAGGATGAAATCTTGGACCTGCAGGAATCCGTAATTAAACAGAAATAGATATGATGTACTCATGCACGATACAGGTGAAAAAAGATCTCAGGTCTCGGATCCAAGGTATCTCGGGAGGGGAGGGT
>JACBAH010006922.1:0-17397 GCA_014282315.1 Neospermospora avenae | reverse complement strand
GTTCTATAGTATCTGAACGCTCTACTATAGTATAGTAAAAGATATTCAATAGAAACTATATAATTAAATGTAGAGTCAGGTAATAAATAGAGGGTTTCAGACGTCTAGGAGCTCGAATCCCGTCTTTCCGCATCTCGTTCCGATATTGTCTTAGACCTATTAGATAGCTTAGTTCTGCCAAAGAAAAGAAGACAACTGCCCGTACTAGTATATTTCATCAGATTTGAAGATCTGGTTCATTACTAATAGGTAGTCCTGCCTGTCCTTCGAGAACCGCACCACCCATTGAGAACGCTGCGCTAGACGCGATATCCACGCCTGTGGTGACGGAGATGTGTCTATACAACAACAAAACGAAAGAATTCATAGGCAGCACAGTTAGGCAGAGCTCCAGAGTAAAGGAACGAGCGCTCTAATTCTTATTTCTTCAATATTTCTTTTCTTGCATCTCATCTTCCTTTCTCTGTTTATCTTTTTCGCCTAGCCTTGTTTTAGGGGGTCGTTCGCCAAGGTGCGCCCAGCCAATTAGAAGATTGTCATATTAATCTGTCGGAGTCGTCCGATTTATGCGCATCACCAAAGCAAACCCCACTACCTCACACCACCCCTCACTGCCCTCATTCCGCGTTCGAACCAATTGACCCTTCTGCCTGCCTCTCGTTTAATTTGTCGTAAATAGCACACGAGCAATATTAATATTAATATTAATACAATTAATGTGACGAGACGTTCATCCGAAGACGAAGCTGATCTATCCACCAACCAACCTTTCCCCTAAACCTCTGCGAGCTCTCCTTCAACAACTGCCAGTTTAGATCGCCTGAGCGGAATATCGTATAGAGGAACATTGCAATACGAGAGACTTGTATAGGCAGATATACAACCATCGGTATCCACTGCCACTGTACGAACTTGGGGTCTCCGGTTACAATCACAAGGGCGCGAATTGAGGATCTGAGTGTTGGGATACTGGATAGACTTGTCTAGGAGGAAAGTCAGGAGGAGAAACAAATCTAGAAGAGCTAGCTATCAGACAGTGGTTGGATAGGCTAAGTGAACGGCAGGAACTCACATCTGGCAGTTGTTGTTGATCTCGGGATATCTGGATCAGGTAGTGAATCGATTCTGAACTCCATCTGGCCACAATTTGCACAAGATGGCTCCCACCCCAAGTGTTGTCCATTTGCCCAATGGGCAGAGCCTCACTGTTACAACAGTCTTTGGTGGCTACTTTTTCAAATCTAATGAGCTCAACATCCATACCAATGTGTTCCCAGCAGGCTGGACTGTTATCATTCAGTCCGAGGATTTCTCAGATGATCATCTTGAGGAGGATCTGGCAAATGTGGAACTATCCGGCATGCCAAAGGAGAAGAAACGACACATTCATCCCTTCAAGCAGCCAAGCTTGAGAAATGATAACCTTTTCATATCATCGATCTCTAATCCTTCGAGCAATGATTTTAAAGCTCCTACAAGCCCCACTCGACAAATCGCCATGATGCTCTGGGCTACAATGTACTGGTACTTTCACTTGGCACCTCCATCTCCTTACATCGTGTCCGAAGCTTCGAAGGATACTCCCGAAGGAGGAAAGCCAAGAGGAGATTGGCGCATTAATGTCAAAAGGGAAGGGGTTTTCAGAGGACGTAATTTGATACAAAAACTAGAACGCATGGGTCTGATCACATCTGAGGATTCAAGTGTTGGTGTGAATCCCGAGGAAAATACCGCTGAGGGCTGGTCGGGAATGTTCATCTCTCAACGAACGTTTTGGCAATTATCTGCTAAATTATTCCTGTTCACCCAGGTCCCGACAACGGGATCGTCATTTATGAGCTCTCCATACAACAGCCGGCCAAGTTCTCCTGTTCGAGGAGGTGATAGGAACTCTTCACCGGGGCTGAAGGACTTTGGGGACTTCAGTTCTAATGCTGCAACCTGGTCACCAGCATCATCTGGACCTTTTGCTTCAGGAAGTCATCTACCTACTTATTTTCCGCCCCCGCCGCTTCAATATACAATGACTTCTGGCATTCGACACCCCATGCGACCGAAGCCACCCAGACAGGGTGAAGTTTTTTATACCCGATATATACCCAGCGTTGGACAATATCTCGCTTTCCGGACTGCTTCTCTCTCCCCACGACCTGTCGCCTACAATGGACCAACAACATCGCTAGCTCTTCCGAGACATCAAGCAGGCGCTTCAATATCCTCTCTTCCAAATCATCTCTCGATTGCTTCTGTTGCAGATCTGGCAACGCCGCCATCAGAACCGCACGATACGTCCGTCATGAATGATGTGCAGCTTTTGCACAAGTGGATGAATATACCGCGGGTCTCCAAATTTTGGGGCTGCTCTGGATCCCAGGAGACACAAGAAGCGTTTTTGAGAGGTAATCTGAAGTCGAATAACTCTTTCCCGGTTATCGGTCTATGGGATGGAAAGCCATTTGGATATTTTGAAATTTACTGGGCTAAGGAAGATATCCTGGGCAAATATCTAGGAGATCGTGCTGATGATTATGATCGTGGGGTCCACGTCTTAGTCGGAGAAGACGAGTTTAGAGGCAAGCATAGAGTGAAGGCTTGGATAACGTCTTTGGCGCATTGGGCTTTCGTTCAGGATTACAGGACCAACGGTTTTGTACTCGAACCACGAGTTGACAACGAGAGGTACGTGTTTGTTTCAAAGACACGAGTTCTTTACTGACTAATTACAGATTTATTGCTCATTTGAACGAGTCTGGATTTCTAAAAGAAGGAGAGGTCACATTTCCACATAAGCAAAGTGCTTTCGTGAAGCTGAGAAGAGACAATTTTGAAGCACCAGCAATATGACCTGATAGCTTAATGCAATAAAGTTCAAAATTTGTCTCATTCTTCACTATGTGCCCCTCGGCACATAACCAACAGAACTATTCTTGGCCAATTACATTACCCGTTCCAATCAACAGCTCAGGAATACGGTAATATTGCATCTATATAGCGTCGCAACCAACGACACTTGAGCATTCAATAGCACCATGAATGGCGGAATCGCGTTTCAATAATGTCGCGCCGTGGGGGAGATACTGCCCAAGAACCTCGAGAGGAAAATCGATAGCTGCTCCCTCGCTTGCCGTTAACCGTTTGCGAGCTGCCAAACGCCAAAAATCTCCGCCGCGCCGGACATTGTTCCAAAAGCGTGAACATGAGGCTGATAGGAGACTTATCAGGGCTTGTTATACATTGCTTTACCCCGGTTTTCAACAGGGCTTGTGTGGGCTCATGTGGCACAGACAAAAGCAAAGCTTCCAGAGATCCCCCCTATTTCAAGCCCGAGCTTGGCTAACAGGTCTGGGTGGCTCGCTAAGACCCTTGTTGGTTCTTGGATTTGCTCGTCTCTGTTTGTGTGTCTACCTTAGATATTGAAGCATGTAGATCATGTCCTCGCTTCGTACCCTGAATCTTTGAATACAAGGTAAGAACCGTTCCATATTTGACATTGTCTGATTCGCTATGTGTGGAGCCAGTTCCGGCTGCGAGTTGACTCCGTTGGGTTCTTCTGGAGTTGTCAATCTGGTGGCCGTCCAGACCCGACGGCCGATCCCCGGTCTCTGTGGCGTAAGGTACCAGTGTGGTGGTGTGGTGTGAGATTCAGCTCACGAGCGAGTGATTGTACGACTGCATGGAGAATATTGGTATCGGGTCTGTAAGGGGCGGGGGGTGTCATGACGTGGGATCAGCCGTACGTACTTTGTGAAGTACAAGTATGTGCTGTAACACCTCAGATCTCTATGTGTGGGTTGCCGACTTTCACTCTTTGAAGTCCTCCATCAACAGATTTACATAATGCGTCTCTCGACGTCTATATTGCTCGCTGCAGCCACAACGGCGAATGCAGCTGTTCTACGACGTGATGTCACTGATGTTATCGAAGCTTCTCTACCTCAGTTCTCGAACATCACAGCGAGGTTAGAAGCTATCAGTACCAAACGACAAGGATGGCTTTATGGTCCTTCTTTACTAGGAAATGCATCCTTCTTCCCTACTGGAGCTTTAGGAACGGCGAGGATGCAAGCTGATATGGGACTATTCTCACTTGATTCTGCCTGGGTTGCTCCAAGAGCACAAGCTGATTTATTAGCTGTTCAGCAAGCAGTTGCTAATGTGAGTGTTACACTGTTGCTAAATGACTTTTCTGACCGGTATTAGAATGGTGGACTTAACAGCTTAGATGACTATACAAGTGTATTGTATGAAGGACAATGGACACAGTCTGTTCCAGCAGGCACAGGCAAAGGAATCTTAGCAAACTACACACAAGATCTTCTCTTCTCCATGGAACGATTGTCTCTAAATTGTTATCCTCTCCGCCGTCTCCAGCCAGGAGAAGCCCTTCCATTCACAGTCGATCTCAACACTACCGTGGCACTCACCACGCTCTCTTTACCTGCACTGCTAGAATCAGGGCGTCTCTTCATTGCTGACCACAGCTACCAAATTCCGTACACTAAAGGTGCCGGAAAATACGGCGCTTCTAGCACAGCGTACTTCTTCATTCACCCTATCTCAGGCGACTTTCTGCCGCTGGCGATCAAGACGAACGTCGGTGCTGATTTGATATACACACCATTGGACTCGCCAAACGACTGGCTGTTGGCGAAAATCATGTTCAACGAGAACGATATCTTTTTTGCGCAGATGTACCATCTGGTCGCTTCGCATGATGTGGCTGAGATTGTACATCAAGCTGCTACTAGAACGATGAGTGATGAACACCCAGTCATGATACTGCTAGAGCGACGTATGCCCCCCTATCATTTCATGATTTTTGAACTCAGACTAACATCTCTCAGTGATGTTCCAAGCATATGCCGTCAGACCGTAAGTTCTTGTCCCTCCTACGATCGCTTACTTGTAAACATATCTAACAGAAACCAGAGTGGGCAATGCAGTTCTGTTCAGCGATGGAGGATATCTTGACAGAGCATTCTTCGTCAACCATCTCGGTGCTGCGCAATTTGTCGCTGACTTCTATCCTACGGTCGGCCGTTTTTAAGCCAATTACCTCTCGACTGATCTCGCTTCGCGTGGTCTTCTCAATTCGACTGTTGGACCAGCACTGAAGCATTTACCTTTCTACGACGATGCCAAGGTTATTCGAGATGGAATCTTTGACTTGTATGTGCACCCAGCTCCAACTTTGTACATTAACTTGTCGGATTATGATACCTGGGAACCTTAACTGACGCTTTCGTAGCATGACAGCATTCGTCAAGGCTTATTATCCAACCGAGGACCTGTTGACAACCGACACCGAACTCGCAGCATGGTTTGTCGAAGCTAGCACCTTAGCCGGCGCTCTCGACTTTCCCTGCGCTCCCAAAGACGGCCAACCCACACCCTGTGATCGCGCAACACTCATCGATATCTTAACACACATGGCCTACCTGACTGGCGTGCAACATCACGCACTCAACACCGGCGATCCAGTCTACTCCTCAGGCACTCTCCCTTTCCACCCCACAGCTCTCTACTCCCCTCTTCCCACCATGAAAAACATCTCCGACGCCACGCTCCTATCCATGATGCCCCCTCCATCAGACGCCATTTTTCAGATCTATCTCCTCGCCGTATTCAACAGACCTCAATTCGAAGCGCAGAATAAGACTCTCGTGCACGCTTTCTCAGACCCTACTCTCCTCGCGAAGTTTGCAAGCAAAAGCGAGATCGGTATTGCGGCGGGTAAGTTCAAAGCGGAGATGGAGAGGATTAGTGCGGAGACTAGAGCGAGGGGTTTTGATGAGAATGGTCTGTCGACTGGTGGGATGCCGTTTGTTTACAGGAGTTTGGATCCAGGGACTGTGCCGTTTTTCTTGGCCGTTTGAAGGAGGGTAGAGTTGGTTGACGTGCTTGCGCGTTGGCACACTTTTCTTTTGTTATAAATTATTCTTTTAGGTATTTTGATAGTGTGCGGATTGGTCAGATCACTTCGGCTGGAAACATGGTTATACAAATAATTGGAATCGGATTATTGAACGGATAAATCAGAAGGAACTGGTGTTCGGACAGGAGTTTCATCCTTCTATCTACGCGTATGACGTTTGGGAACTTTTGTCTAGGGCTCCTGGTATCCATGCCACTGGCCATATTTCTTGGAAATATAGATAAAGGAGTGAGATTAACGACAGCATGAAATTCAGTTATGATTTTGATGTGCAAGCAGAGATTTAGATTTATTACTGGCATAAGTTGCCACAACTACTGTTCCTATCAACATGTAGAGAGCATTGAACCAGCATGCGTGAACATCGCTCATTAGTCATTATAGCAAGATTCTATTTCTTTCCTGATCCCAACTCCACCTCCTTGACATCTCTTCGCAAGCTTTAACAGTAGCAAAGAATAGCGGACTGTGTTCCCGTAAACCCTGCGGTCATTTTGGTCGTCCATATTAAGCATGAGAAACATGGCGAAAGCATTGGAGCAACTTCACAACAAGTTGATGACTCAAGAGCTTCTGTAGAAGATACTGGTTGCCCATGATAGGAAAAATTGTATGAGATACACTTCATATAAATTTATCTTGCTTACATATAGTTATACATAAAAGTAGCACACCTAGTGAGCACCATTTGTACCGTTCGACTTATCACCCTGTCCATACGCAACGACCTTAGTATCATGCGTGCCCTTAACCGGTGCACCATTGGACTTCCCGATCGACAATTGCACACCCTTCTCGCTCATTCCGTTCGCGACTCTGCTAGTCTCCTTACTAGCCATACCATTGTGTGTACCATTGAACTTCAAGTCCTTGATACCAGGGTATCCCTTGATGCCAGTCGCCTTCTCGAGCCTGCTCGCAAGGTCCTCGCTAACCTCTCTAAAAATGCCAATCTGGCGCTTGATAATCTCGTCTTCCTTACAGTTCTCCATGTGGCCAGAAATGTTGCTAATGAAGCGATCTTTAGCGTCAGCGTCGAAGACCTTTTCCCACAAAGCTCGTGGAGCATTGAAATCTTCTGGGCGGATCTCGGACAAGAAGGCCACCTTCTCGGTGGTGAAGTGTGCGTGTGTGGTATCGATGTTGACTTTACGATCCTTGAAACCGATTGGCTGAAGCGAAGATAGGTAATTTGGTCGCGAGCCTTGATTGAAGAAAGCCATTTGACCGTCACGCTGGAAATTGGCCATCTGGTATGGAACTCGAGGCTGATTGACGGGAAGCTGCTGGTAGTTCACCCCCACGCGGTGGCGGTGAGCATCTGGGTAGGAGAAGAGTCTGCTTTGAAAGACAGGATCGGCGGAAGCCTCGATTCCAGGCGGCATATGTGCGGGGTTGAATGCAACTTGCTCAATCTCGGCGAAGTAGTTGGCGGCGTTCTCATTGAGCTCGAACTCTCCTACCTTGCGGAGAGGGAACTTGGAGTGTGGCCAGATGTGTGTAAGATCGAAGACATTGATCTTATCTGTCTCCCAAAGCTCTTCAGCTTGCTTTGGGGTCATGGTCTGGATTTCGACGTCCCACTTGGGGAAGTCACCCTTCGCGATAGACTCTTAGAGATCCTTCTGCGAATAGTCTGGTCCCTTCGAGTGGGAGTCTTCTTGTGTGATGAACTTGACGCCTTGTTGAGATGTGAAGCGGATTTGAGAATATACCCACTCGCCATTCTTGTTGATGAGCTTGGTTGTGTGACCGAGGTAGCCGTGCATGTGCCTGTATCCATCGGGTATACCACGGTCGCCCATCAAGATCATGACTTGATGAACCGATTCCGGGTTCTGGGAAAGGTAATCCCAGAAGACGGTCGAGTCATCGGCATGTGTGAGATGTGTTGAAACGTCCCTCTTCTGCGTATGGATAAAGTACGGGAACTTGGCAGGATCTCTTAAGAAGAAAACCGGAGTGTTGTTGGCAACAACGTCCCAGTTTCCCTCCTCGGTTCTGAATTTGACAGAAAACCCTCTGGGATCGCGAGCACAGTCGTGGGATCCAGACTCGCCACCAACAGTGGAAAATCGGACTGTAATTGGGCACTCCTTTCCTTGTTGGAAGATGTCTGCGAGACAGAGGTCATCGAGTGTCGCAGTTGTACGGTAAACACCGTGAGCTCCACTACCCTTTGCATGGACAACTCGTTCTGGAATACGCTCTCTGTCGAAGTGAGAAATGAGGTCGATCAAATGGTGGTCCTGCAAAAGAAGAGGGCCATTCTCTCCTGCACGTTGGGTTTCGTATGGGTGAGGGACCGGTCTGCCTGATGCAGTCGTGTAGACAGTATCTTGCGACTTAGCGTCTCTGTCTTGTTCATAAGAGCGAAAGTTGTCGCCAGACTTGTTAATTGAACCCATTATGATTTTAAGTTGTGATTTGTTGGTATTTGTTTGAAAAGAGAAACTATAAACAGAGGGAGAAAAGCTTCATATACCTTCACATCCCCTCGCCTCGTCTTAGCACCTCATGACTTCATGATGAACTATACCCAGTGTCCCATTCGTCAATACAGGTAGCGTACCGCAACTGCAGCACAAGCTCGACACTGGCGGCTGTTTTGGGCGAACATCAGACAGTGCCACCTGGGTAGAAGCCTTCAATCCTGCACTAGCAGGTCTAGATGTTCAAATGTCTGCAAGTTGATAAAATCTCTGACTTAAAATCATGAATGATGCTTTCTGATTGGTAACAACGATTGTAGCTCCTCCGGTACACATGCCGCTATACCACCGACCCAATAAGGGCATCAAAAGCAACATGGGAAAAAAGAATTCCGAAGATCTCTTGTGGAATCTCGATATCGTCGTCATAGCCTTTTATAGTGCGTGGCGAAATGTGGGGTATAGCTGCGAGGTTTCAGCTGGCGCAAAATCGTGATTTGATACTGACATCGGAATGCGATGTTTTGATAGCAGATATCCATGTTTGCCGGATCGTATTCGTCTCCTTGACTTGAGAAGATACTCGTACGGCCGGTGGCAACTAGTGTTATTGATTTCCAGTCAAGTTGTGACCAACAGAAAATCACGTCGGCGTCGGACAAGTCGGGCTTCGAAAACGTCAAGGCATTAGCGAGATGGCAGGATCCATATAACCACGTGAGAGCGTGATAGCATGATAGCGTGAGAGGTTGTCCTTCGCGGTCCATTGACAGAAATCACGGGCAAGAAATGCTATTAGAGCGAATATGAAGTTCCTTGGGAAGAGGCGAGCATATGAGAGTTTTGCGTTACTGCAGCAAGATGGAACTATCACGTGTCGTAGATTTAGAAGTGTTTCAATTGACCATAATGGCATGACTATCGACACTGCGTTATATAATGAGCATGATTCAGAGGTCCCACACATCGGCTTCTGCGGTCTACAAATCCAACTAATATAACATCTGCAGAAAGGTATATATACAACAGCAAACAGAAACTCGTACAATTGTAGATAATGTTAAATCAAGTAACTCCAACCGATGCAGCTGACGAATGTTCTCAATATTGCAGTTGGGAATGATAAAGAGTAAGAAAAAGACTTAGTCCTGAATCAACTAACTCCAAGCAATGCTCTATCGAACGAATTCAACATTTCAATGCGAAAAGAGGAAAAAAACGAAGAAAGTGGAATCTCTCAAGCTCATTCACGCCCAAACATGTTACCACCGAATAAGCCCAAAAGTTTCAAGAGTGCCTCAGTAAGCGTCTGTCCATCTTCGATATACTGGCCCAGCTTGGCATAATTGCCCTTAAGCCACTGCTGCAAGAAGAACGAATCTGGAATAACGTATGTCTTCGTGGCAGGCGGGAGGACGCGCGTGCATTCGGTCATCTGATTGATGTTGTTCACGCCGAGGAGACTAAGGCGGATGTATTCTTTGGCGTAGTCCTAAAAAGCTTGTCAGTAATCATGTCTTGTCCAAACAGAAATTGTAAAAATGGAGAGAATAGGCTTTACCTCGTCCCAGTCTTCCTGGCCACCAGGTCCGGTAAACTCCGCCCACTCATCCTTAATCCTGGGATGCGCAGCAAGTACAACATCGCTCGGAAGCTTGAAGACTCTTTTCGGTGCCTCGCCAATTGTCTCGCTATAGAATTTGACGTCCCAAACACCAGGCGTACTATCCTGGGGATCAAGTGCTCGCTTCGGCTCGACGAAATGCTGTTGACTAGTTGTATGTGCACCAACGAGAGCAGCAAGACCGTGCGGCTTAATAGTCTTGTCCTCGAAGAGCGCGATGAGATAATCGGCGCTGGCGTGAACGTCAGGAAGGAGATTGTCGGCGTTGGGTTTATTGCTATCTGTGCGGCCAATGAAAGTACGGACTCGTGGGCCAAGGGGACAGACCACAGTGGCAACGTTCGCTCCCATTTGGATGAGATCGCCCATACCAATGTCGTATTTCTTGTAAATATCGAACCATGCTTGATGTACCTGGACGATCTCTTGGAGCCCATTGTTCTCAGCTCGACTTATTTCGCCGGCAAGGACTAGACTTCCATCTGCACCTCCATAGCCAGTTGTTTTCGACCAAGCTCCGGCATCGTGAAAGCCAGCGCGAATTGCAGCTCGTGCAAAGCGATTGCATCGACCGGAAGGTCCCCTGAACTTCACTTCCATGTCTTGCGCAATCCATTTCCAGATACAGCAGGCATCTTTTTTACATGCTGCCGTCCCCTTTGCAGGAAGCACGCCGGACCATCGCTCGTCGGATTGGGGACTGACGGTGCCGAGTAGGATATTCTTGACAGTGTTCCCAACGGGAGTCACTCCACCGATGGTCGCAAGATCTCCAATCATCTCAGAGGAGTCGTTTGGGCCAGGTGTACCAGTACGAGCTCGCAGTTTGTTATTGAGGTCCTTCATAGTTCCATCAGTGCCAGGACATGCTGATGTAAAGGCAACGACGCACGCGCCGAGGAGGAAAGATATGATTTTCATCGTGGGCCTGATGTGAATTAATCGATATGAAGGTAATGGTGTGAGATATTGGTAGAGGGTAGGCAACGGTGTTTAAGTATATAGACATGTGAATTTTGAGTAAAGACAGTGGTTGTGAAATCATGCATGTGACAAACTGCAACGAGCTTTTCAGAGTATAAACCGGGGAGAGTGTAGATCCTTTGTACATTCGGAAATCTGATCGACAGCGCAGTAGGTCTTGTTTATGCGTACAGGATTCGAAGAACATTTCCAGCATTCTAGCTCGGAGCCTCCAGCTGCAGCTTGAGAAAGTCATCCATTAGGTATAGCCACGATCGGCGCTGCATAGACGGTCCAGATACGAGTCAACACAGACATGACCATCCAAAATAAGAGACGCCACATAAGAACACAGGAAGGATCGGGAAGCGAAGTCCAATTTGACAAATGAGAGAGTTTGCATTTGATGGTGGTGACGCCAGGGGTGAAAGAGGCGTAAACTGCCCATTGTAACACTGCTTCGCTGCACAGAGTCAGAACCCGAGGCGGAAACGATACTTTTCAACCCCGCATAGTGGCTGATCTAAAGAGTGTATGTCTGCCTGTCAGCTACTTTCCTTGCTCTTGGCAAGACATATCAAGCTTGAGCAATATCAGAGCTAAAACCATCTCAAGCTTTACAAACAGCAAGTAGAAGGATGAACAGATGTGTGCAAATCAAAGGCTTCCCGCGAATCCTTCGCGTTCCTCCTGACTCTCGGGTGAGCGATTTTTTGCACCCATCAGGCCGCAGCGCGAATTGAAGATCGACTCCAACCTCACCCTGTCGGATTAGGAAGACAACCTTTCAGGGACAAAAGGTCATACGAGAGCAGGAAGACTTAGGTGCGATAGACTGGTGCCACAAGAAAGACTGATTGGGAAGGTGCCTAAACCTCAACTTGATCACGTTTATTTGCAAAGGCTCAGAAGTGATGCGATGTCGTCGGACATAACTGAGGACGGACCAGCGCACTAGCTTCCAGCCGCATTCCCGATACGAATTAACCAATGAACACGATAGTTCCTGATATCAGGGGTACCTTGGCGACAACTCACCGCTGCCGAACTAAACTTTGAATAGACAATCTAACTTCAACTTCGTTAAGAAGCAATGAACAAGGTGAGACCTAAGTTTTTGGCACATAATCTGCCGAAGATCATGTTCGGAAGGCTGACTTTGTGTGACTTGTGTGCCGGCGGAGCCACCACGATCCCGAAGGTTTGAGAGGCAAGGAGGAAGCACATGAGAAAGCGAAAGCAAGAGATATGAGTTCGAGGGCATGTTAATGACAAAAGCCTTCTATTGCTTTGGTTCCTTGATATTGTCTCTTTTTGTGTAGCAAAGGGAGGGGGCTTGGCCCAACCCCCTTCAGACTTCCCCCTCCTACCTACAGGAGAGGCGAGGAGATTGAAGATCTATACTTCCTAAGATGTAGTTCTTCATTTACGTACCGAGTCTATGAAAGCTCCCCAACCTTGTGCACACCTTCTGAATGACTTCTCAACTAACCAATCAGAGCTAGATGGGGTTCC
The DNA here is from genome assembly GCA_014282315.1 of Neospermospora avenae. Lineage (NCBI taxonomy): Eukaryota > Fungi > Ascomycota > Leotiomycetes > Helotiales > Ploettnerulaceae > Neospermospora > Neospermospora avenae. The sequence goes on along the minus strand of JACBAH010006922.1, from coordinate 4,928 downwards.
GACTTAGTATCACATATTAATAGCATACAATTTTAGTTGAGGGCCGGTAGCGAATCTAGCGATAAGTCCTCTCTAAAGTTATACTTGCTTGCTTTCGGAACCGACTCATGAGTGTAGCTGCTCACGCGACAGTTCAGTTCCTTCGAGGGTCTTCTGCAGATCCTGCGTATGAATCACAATAGCAATCAGCCGGGTACGCTAACTTGTTTGCTTTCAGCTAGTTCAAGAGATGCGGACGCAGTCATGAACGTTGAAGAATTTGAGGCTGAATATGCAGCACGATATGCAGATATTCCGGAGCACCATAGCACGGCAGCGAGGCGGTGCGGGTGAAAAGTCGCCGAGAGCCGATCAGCGGAAGATCTCCGCAGCCAAGATTCAACAGGGCGTCGAACTCCCGGCAATTGCTCCTTGTAGGATCCTACAGAAAGCATTTAAACTGGTGAGCTGGATATTGCTTACCAGGACCATCCGACTCTGCTGCTTTCAGCTTCGGGATGGAATTAACAAGCCTTGCGCCAAGCAGTGGGTGAGCGCTTCAACATGCAAGACATAACCAATCATTAGAAACTAGTTGACAATGAGAAGTATACGGTGTGACAAAGACTAATTGTTATGTCAGTGCATTGTGAAAAACACTGAGTTCATAATACTCTGACATTGAATGACGACCTCGGCTCAATTGCCTTTCTTCTCCTTTGATGCGTCTACTGATACATATCTGACCGCACGTCAGAGCTTCACGGTGTCTTCGAGTGCGTTCCGCAAGGATACCTAAGATCCCTAATCTTCACTCTGTTCATCGGGTCATTAAGTCTGATCACATGCTCGCACTTGCGTTCAGGCTTCCAGATGGAATGTAGTGCTCGATTGTCAGCAAGAACACCAGGAAACTCCTGGTTAAGCTGAGCTATGGCTCACTTTTGTTGGAGTCCAAATCATCTCTTGGTAGGGTAGATTAGAAACGCGCTGCATAGGGAGCAGATTTATCCGAGGCACAACACCTTTCTTTCCTTCGTCGGTTGCGGAGGTACATGCCACATGTTTATGCTCTGTTTAGGCTGACCGCTGTTATTCTGCCCCTCGAAAATGCGTGGGCAGAATAAAGGTGGTGAACATAAGGCATGTACCTCCGTAGACGGCCTTTTGTGAAATGTTTTATGATCTGAACAGCTTCATCGTATGCCAATTTTTCAGAGGCTGGATCAACCTGTGATTAGGCTCCGACTATTCCCCTCGGGCGATATCGCCTGTCGATTGCCTAATGGTCTAGAGGTGGAGGATACCTTCTGAACTCGTTCTCAAGATCGGTTACGTGGTGTTTTCCGAAGGTAACACGAACGACATCCTCGAGCTTAGGGAACCCGGGTATTTTGAGTTCGGCAATTAATTGACCAACTCGATTAGGTACAGCACTGTACGCTTTCAATTGATTGGGGCACATAGCAAGACGCTTTACCTCCCTCAAACTCTCCTTTGGCAGTTCAAGCTAGTTGAGAACGACTCGCAGCTGCACGCACTCTTGCTTTGTGCCCCCCGACTTCTCTTAGCTTGCACCCTTTCTCCGAGGCCCCAACATACAAAATGTTAGAGCTGTGTACATCTGCATACGCGTAAGAAGCACCAAAGCAGAGCTGGTAACGCTCCAGGATGACGTCACGTGACTATCTATAGGTAGATAGGGCTGAAGGGATATGGTTGTTGTCGTAGGTATCTTAGGAATCTGACAGCGCGATGGATAGCGGCGCAACTCTGAATGCGTCGGAACTCGACAACCAGGTATTGACTCTTCCTCATCTTTGAATCCGCGGTTCTACGGGTAAAATAGCTTGCGCTGATTAAAAGGGTTGAAGAGGTTGTTGTCGTATGCATGTATCGCCATGATGAAACAGACTTGTCGGTGTCTTTTGTCTATTCAGGGTGGGAAAAAAACTATGGGTTTGGCTTTTCAAGATAGGAATGGAAGTCAACAATGCGGTCGCAGCCAGTCAACTATGCCGCGTTGCCCCGAAGTGGGTCCATACTACACGCAGTCACGACACCTGAGCCCGCACTTGTCTGTTGCTAGCTCTCCTGGTCCAACCTTCTTTCGCTTGCAATCTCTTGGTCAATAGCTTCATACCATGTCTACCTCATGAGTGGAATAATTTAGGCTTCAGCCAGGAGATTCTAACAATCTCATGGAATAACGGTAATGATGCCAAGAGTCGGTGATTCAGCTGCCAAGCTGAATCCTTTGGAAGCCCCATCTTTCATCTTTCCGTTCTCGTGACTTTGCTCTACACAATCCATTTGGAACTAATAGAACTCAAGCATATGAGATGGAGGACCTTAAGGAGTCAATTTCCAAGGCTAAAAAATTAAGCCTGGGTCAGACAGCAGCCAAAAACGTCAATGAACTAGGTCTGATCGCCCCAATGTCCACGTCCATAGCCACATTTTGTTCTACCTGCCATCTTTTCGAACACCACATGACGACTCTCGAGTCAATTCTTGCCAACGAGGTGGAAATTCCAGCTGAGTATGCGAAACTCCGAGAACTTCCACTAGGTCTCCGTTCCGAGCTCGAGCAGCGGTCCCAAGTTCAGGGATGTGTTGGATGCAAATCGATCCTGAAAGCATTCGATTACTATCTCGAACATGGTGATACCGATGGGAATCTTCCATTTATTCCTCATGGACTGGACTACGAAATCAGGGTCGATATGGACGCTCGCAATAAAGATAATGCTGGGTTGGGGGTATTCAAGATTACTACATTGAAACTCTCCGTGTGGGATTCAATCGATGCACAGGGCAATCACCAGACGCGGTATCTGACACCTCTTGATGGACTTCATCTCCGGCCCACTATGAGATATCCACCGGGCGAAGATATAGGTCGTGTTTGTGATCCTATGAAGCTGGATTATTCGATTCTCAAGCACTGGATTACATGCTGCGAGGAGACGCATGGCCACGAGTGTTCCATTTCGTACGTACCTGCGTGCTTTGGACCTACCACACCAGTAAAGTATATTGACTTGGAACAGTCTTGCCTCGTAACATTCTCGGAGGCTCCAAAGTACGCTGCTCTTAGCTACGTTTGGGGCGGTGTCGAAACGCTGATGACCACGAAGACCAATCTGGACGAATTGAGCCAACCAGGAGCTTTCACCACAAAAGCAAATCAGATCCCCAAAACTATCCAGGACGCCATGTCTTTGACGCTCAAGATGGGAGTTCGATATCTCTGGGTCGATGCTGTCTGCATAGTCCAGGATGATTCCGAGGTCAAGCAAGACCACCTCCGTGCTATGCCCTCAATTTACTCTCTCGCCCACTTCACAATCGTCGTGACTGGTGGCAATAATTCGAATTGCGGTATTCCGGGCGTAGGTCCCAACTCCCGCCCTCGATCAGTCCCCTCATTCATCACTCTCCCTACCAAAAGCGTAGCAATCTACTCAAACGAGCATTTTAAACGTTTGAAGTACTTGATTCGTATGGGCCATTGGGGACGACCAATTTGGTCTCGACGTGCCTGGTATGTTTCGTAGCTCTAGGCTTTACACGTGTGTGCCCAGATACGCTGCTCTGACCTCGGACATACAAAGCTGCGTAAACTAATGTCTCGACAGGACGATGCAAGAACAAGTGTATTCGAGACGACTTCTCCTCCTAGGTGATCTAGCGGCGTGGCTCTGTCCTTTCACGCAGTATCGGGAGGAGATCAGATTAACAAACGAAGATCTTGACTGGGCGGCGACAGCTGAGCCAAATCAGAAATACGATCTTCGGCCTCCGGCTGTCGTAACTATGAGACGTATGGGTATACTCGCGAACGAGTTCAACCAGCGCTACCTCTCCTTCGAGGAAGACGTCATGGATGCTTTCCTCGGCATCGAAGCTTTACACACTCCCATCATCGGACCGATCCTTTTTGGTCTCCCGGAAGCTTTCTTTGATATCGCGATGTGTTGGCAGATATCGGCGAGCCTACGACCGCGCAAGTTAACAAACCCAAGTCGTTCCGTACCGAGCTGGTCATGGATGGGCTGGCATGGCGAACTGAACGATGTTCTGTATGATGAATTCAACGACTATATCCTCGAGACTTTCGGAGACAAGAGTCGTAAACGCCTCCCCTATGTCGGATTCAACATGCATTTTGGTGGCTTGCGGTGACAAAAAGTCTACGAAGGGCTGGAAGCGGATTTGACCCAGCTCGGACTAGTATGGACATGATTGGGACTTTTCAGCCAGTTGCGTAAGGACTGTACATCGAAACTTATTATACCAGAGTTTCACCTATATCTCTGCTTTTGATTGTGCTATACCGACCTTCCATGTGGATAGATCACTCTTTTATAGTAAAAACTGTTCCCTGAATGTGATCTCGCTCTTTCGCACCCTCTTCTCAAAATTCCAATCACGAATCCTTATTCGGTGCATACTTCGACCAACTCCTAATTTTTGGTCCATAATAGTAAAACACATACGGCACCGGCACCATAAGTGCCGAAATACAAGCCAAGATTGTCAATGTCCAATGTACGCCAACGTTCTGATAAAACCTGCCACCAAGTTAGCATTTTCCCATTCACAATATACCAGGATGAAAGCTCACGGTATTCCAACAACTGTCATACCACCTGCAGCGACGTAACGTATCAACGTCAAGCTCGCCAGTGCACTGGCAGCATAAATTTCGTAGGTATCGATGATGTACTGATAGCTGCTTATGAAGATACATAAGATGCCGTATCCGAATAGTACACTGGACACCAGACCACTCCAGTAGGAGATACTGAGATAATTCGTCCATCCCATCCATAGAAGACTTATTGGAACGGCTGGAGCGCCGAACATTGCGAACCAAAGACGCTTCTCGGGAGGTAGACGCGCATCAGGACCTTGCCTTTCCTGAACTGCGGATAGTTCTCTCT
>JACBAH010006921.1:0-17365 GCA_014282315.1 Neospermospora avenae | reverse complement strand
CTTTACATCGTTAAGAGGACTGATTGAAAGAACAAATTATCAGAGACTATATTAGATCCAGGAGAACTTTAATATACAAATTATATTATAATAGCGAGCTTTTGAAAACCCGACTTCTCGAATATGTGAACTAATCGAGAAGGTAATGGATTTTAGAACCTCAGTTTTTAGCCTTTCAAAAGCCGCGGTTCTGAAAGCCAGAATCTATTTGACAGATTCTAGAAACTACGCCGAACCCAAGCGCCCCCTAGATAATGAACACCCGCTTAATTGATGATGGTTCCAAAACCACGACCTAAATCTTACAATTTTTTTTTTCCTTTCTTAAGAAAAACCCAGCCTCATCTAGACTTCCTTTGCTCAGATCCATACCCGCTGAAGGGTGGGGTAATAAAAATATCCTGCTTCGAATAGTTCGGCACAAGTCTCTGCCTCAGCTCTTCTTCCGTTATCTTCAAGTCTGAGGAGTGCCCCGTCTTCACTTCAGTATCAATACCGATAATGACACCCGCGTCATCAACCGCTGGCGTCCATGCCAGGTAATCCCGTCTCACCTCAACATAATCATAAGCAAACTCTCCCATCTGATCATCATCCATGCCTAGCAACTCTGCTTCCTCGCTCGCTCGTAGTGACAAGCCTGGGACGAGATTGATGAGGCAAGCGATCACGGCCGACATGGCGAAGCAGTACGCTGAACAGGCGACGACGTATGCGAGTTGGATGTAGACTTGCTTCCAATTGCCATTGATACCGGCACCGGCGATGATACCCGTGGAGACACCGTCGAGGCCAATGATGTAGTCTGCGGCGAAGAAGCCGTTGAAAAGAAGACCGACCATGCCTGCAATTCCATGCTCTGCCAAGTTATCCATACTGTCGTCGATATGGCACCAGTACTTGATGTTGGTTGCAAAATTGGACACGATGCCGACAGTGACGCCGAGAATGATAGATGCCCAGGGAGGGATGAATCCAGATGCTGGTGTTGCTGCGACGAGTCCTGAAATCGTTCCTGAGCACTACGATACGTTAGCTTAGATTAACAACTTAAAAGGTGCAGGAGACTTACCCAACCGACCATGGACCATTTTCCTGCAAGCCGGAAGTCAAGTAAACACCAGGTGATAGCAGCGGTCATGGCTGTGAGGCAGGTGTTCCAGATGGCCATGACTGCTCTGAGATTCGCGCCAAAGGCACTTCCACCATTGAATCCAAGCCAGCCGAACCACAGCAGTACTGTCCCAAGAGTAACCAAGGACACGTTATGAGGTCGGAAGTTGAGCATCATCTTCTCTTGTCGTCTGCCTAACATCCAGCTGTATGCGAATGCTGATAATCCCGAGACGATCTCGACGGGTCCACCTTCGAATGGTTAATCATTGGACAGCCATAGGATGAAGTAGACGTACCTCCAGCATAGTCCATCACACCGAATTTGAACGCCCATCCATTGGGGTTCCACACCCAGTACGCGATCGGGCAATACACGAGTGTTGCCCAAAAGAACATAAACACCATCATTGGAATCAGTCGTCCACGTTCAGCGATAGCTCCGGTGACAATGGCCCCGGTAACAGAGGCAAACATCATCTGGTAGAAAGCATACAGGAGTTCTGGGATCAACGGACTTCCCGGCGACGGCGCAGCAAGCGTCTTCCTCAGTCCCAGTCGTCCCAAATCACCGATAATTCCAGTGGGCGCAGTGGTCGAAAACGCCAATGAATATCCCCAGAAATACCACTGTAGAATGATGACCGAAGAAGAGCCTAAGACTGCCCAGATCATGGACAGTGCTGATTTCCTGCGTGCTAGACCAGAGTAGAGAAAGGCGATTCCTAGCAGAACTTAGATGAGAATTTATTGAGAAGAGGATAAGACATGTCTCGCGAAATCTTGAGATGAGGGAGAAGGGAAAAAAGAATAGGCTTCCTCGAGACGTACCGGGAATCATGATGAGAACCATGCAGGAGCATATTATGATGTATGCTTGATCACCGCTTGAGCTGTTCATAAGATCAGTATTTGACGGTTTGGGTCTCGGCGAGGATCAAAAGTACTTACTACCATTGATTGAGATTCGTTTTAGCTATAATTGTTAGCATGTACATTGATAATAGATCGGCCAGTGTTTACTTACTCGAATCGCCGCCATCTGGAAGCGTGCCGTTGAACACTGTAGGAGCTCCAATGTGAGAGTACGACATCTTGACTGTGATGACTGATTGATGCCGTTCGATATCTTGGCTGAGGGAAAGGATCTGATAGACCGTCCAAGACCTGGCGACTTCCCAGTGCTTATAAGAGCGAGTAAAGGAGAAAAGAAGAAATGTTCAGCCCTGGGTTGTTGCGATTCTAATCTGGGGTCTTACACCCCCGCGGAAGCTACACGCTCTATAGATACACATACTAACAAAACATAAGCGGATTCTGATATTGGGGAGCAAACCATGAGCAGAATGCCAACCACTGAGAGGTGGGAGAAGCTGTAAGCTGAGACTTCCAAAAAAGTAAAACATGAGTAATTGTTTTGGGCAAAAGTGCAAAGATAAGGCATAGCGGCTATGACCCACATCGACACATCACCAATGTGATCTTTCATGGGCACCCTTACAAACGCTTGAATCCAATGCTCTGTCCGCCATGGCTGAGGACTAATCGCTCACCACAGGTCCAATGAGCCATGCGCGAGTTGTGCAAATCCCAGTGTTGCAATAAGGTAAATCCCATCCCCCGTTGCTTCCGGGTCTGAAATTGAATTTGCAGGCATTGGCCTTGACTGTGACTCGCAACTGATACTCAATGCTCGTCCTATTCACAGGTACCGTCAGATGCGATGAAACATGGGACGAGGCTTCCATTGCTGGAACATGTAGATTGAGCTGGTTGTGTATATGGGGTATATGCGGCAGCACGAAAGTATCTGCAAAGACGGCTCTTCCCGACTCGCCCTGAACCTTACCATGTACTTACTATATCGAGGCCAGACCGCGCCGGGACTGTTCACTGGTAGATTATTGGAGCTCAGTCTCTTTTCGTTAAGGCTGAAACATGCCCGAGCTGGTGCACCACTCACAATCTCTGCCCATATCTCGGACGGAGATACTGGAATTCTGCACTTTGGATTATGAAAGTGCATGTTAATCACAGCTCGGCAAAAAAAATTTATACTATGACGATGAGCAATCTCTCCCGAGACCATGGTAAGGGGAAAACTGTTCCGCCCGGCGGACTCTTGGTGCGCCACATTGACCACATTGACTTGCGCATGGATATGATCTTGGTCGATTGTATGCTGGGTGATCCCCGGGATCTGCAAAGACAAGCGCTCTGGGCGTGTAGGTGGTTGTTTGCAAAAAAGCAAACCTTATCTTTGAACCTCAACCACACCCCACGAGTTAAGAGTCTAGAATTTATTCTTAGGCACAGAAAGAATAAATCCATACGAGTCCATAAATGCCATACAAAAGTGTCGGTCCACGGTGATGCTGGTTTTACGTCAATACGAGCCAGGTCAACGCCGTGACTTTGAAGGTTTCTGGAAGCAAAGCCGTGAGTTATTTTACGACTTTATTCGAAAAGCCAATTGTAGTCTTGGTGTTGTTTCGTGATAATGCATCCTCAGATTGCAAGGGGCCCTGAGAGCCTTAACTAGGTACCTACGTCCTTAGGCGGTCACGTGCAATTGGCATTGATAGGGGCCTCAGACAAGTCTATGTGAAAATCCTAAATTATTGGCCTACAAGCCATTATCGGATAAATCGTCCTCAAAATCATTGTTGGAGTGGCATTCGAGAAGATAGAATCCCAGATGTTCAACAGGCAGGTAAGTATCGAATTTTCTGCTCAGAAATCAAGGCATTTCTCCAGCTTTTCGAGGTTATCGCCGTTACCATCCAACACCTGCGCTCATTCAGATGGACGATTGAATGGACCGACGGTTTAGCTTTGGAAAAGATACTAGTGCGGTTTCACGCACTAACAGCCTTTACACACCTTCCCGGAAATCATATAAGTATGTTTGACTGACTCGACATCGCATTTGTTTTGCGGCCAGGACACTACTGGCTCGACTTTGCATATAAAGTTAGTGAGAACATCGCGCATAATCAAATATCGGAAAGACTCGTACTATTGGTGCTAAAGCGATGGGTGGAGACGAGAAATCAAAGTGAATTTTTGTTTCCCCAGATAACATTACCCGACGCCAAGTGATAATTTGTCAACGTGGAACTCCTCCGCATAACTGAAAAGAATTCCTGGGGAAACGGGTATCGATCTGATGGTTTGAGGCCGGACATGGGATTCCTATATCCACCTGCTACAGCTGGCCCGTTACGTTGCAGCTTCACGGATCTTGTACATCAAATGATGAAATTGGAGGCGGGTAAGACGCTCCTGGTGAGCTGCCTGCCCATCTTCTATCATCAGTCTCATTTTCAATTTCTTGTCTCCCTGAAACCCAACCTCATCTGCTGTCTCATCGTCAGCATCGTCTGTATCGTCTTGGCCGATTTGCATCAAGACAGTATGCAGCGCAGTATGAAGTCCGGCAGTATAGTCGCGTGTGTCAGAAAGAGTTATTGAAAATCCGATAGTTTCATCATTGTCAGCCTCCACTCGTCGCCTTCCAATCTGTCCTGCGATGATATTCTCGCTCTTCTCCGTATTCATTGCCTTATGTCTTGGTTTTCTGACAACAATCAGCCTCTACACTATTATTCTGCAGCCATGATCATTCAGCGCCTTCGTCCTAAAGCCCGCCACGATCTCAAAAGAACTGCACTGGCAGCAAAGTGTGTTCGATCCACAATACCTGGACAATTGTCTTGAAACCACATTTCTTGAAAATTTGGATATGAGGACTGTGTGTGTCCCAGGTACACACCCAGGTGTCTTCACAGATCGCCCTGATTTTGGCTTTGCCTAAACCACCCGCCAGATCAACAGACTCCATGAACTCAGCATTGTGTGTATGAACTATGTTGTCGCCAACATAGCATGTCCCGATTCCAGCAAAGTGTTGAATCATTTCGTGTACTCGTCCTGCAAACGCTGAAATACGCTTTGTGATTCGTCACTCGTGCACCCATGAGAGATTGTCAAGGCAGAATGGCAACTATTTTCGCACTCGCATCGATGCGCTCTCTGCCCATAGTCTGCATTACGTTCGGTAGTCCTACATGGCTGGAAATATCAACTTATGCCACACTAATTTGTGATTCGGAGAGAGATTAGGAAGTCGAAGACAGACTTCGATCAAAGGCGATCTCTGCCAAGCTTGCTCATCTATGCGCGGTTGAATTTTGGCAGGCATCGAGAAAATCGTTCGAATCTTGAAGTCATAAACCATCTGTTACTTGATGTTTCGATTACATGTCACGAGAAGCAATTGATGTGAAAAGAAAGTAGATCTGAGTAGTCTTTCTTGGTGAGACGGAAAGCTATTTAGCTCACCTGATCTCGCGCTCCATATTTTCTACGTAGGTAATTGTGACAGCTCCGTCTGTATTTTCTTTCAGAGGTAATCAAAATGCTCGCTTTACGAGCATTGCGTGGAAGATCATTTCTAAAATGCTGTCTTCGTGGTTCAAGAACTCTGGAAACAAAGGCAAGTCTACTCTGTGTAACGCCTAATCTGTGATATCTGGATACAAGAGAACCGAACACGAGCATCGTTGGCAAGTGTAACTGATCAGATTGATCAAACGCTATTGGTCAGTTGAAGCTTGTAGCGTCTGCGAAGCTGCTCGTTAAGTATGCTGACCGACTACAAGTCTCGCTGATCTTATTCCGTGTCAGTGAGCTCTTCGTCTTGTCTTTCATATCTTCGCGAGCAAACAGTTTCATTCAAGTACGAATTCGTGACACCATCCTGTTGTAATATGCATCGCTATATGTCGCTCCTTCGCTGGCTCTAGCAGACTCGGATTACAGTTGATACAAGCAGACCTGCGAATGTACCGATGCTTCAGCATTCCCATCCAACTGGCCATATTCTGTTCATTAATGGTTTTTAGCGGATGGATTTCAACGGGAACCGTCCATTGCCTCTTCGTATCGTCGCGCCACTGAAGTTCACCTCGCTAGGGGGATAAGCTTACTGTAAACTCCACTGGACCATGTGGCTGGGTTAAAGTTGCTGAGGCGCAATCTATAACCCCAGCAATTGATCCACTTTTCACGGCACAGGCTTACATCTCTCGAAGGTTGTCTACGAATATATTTTCCATACTCTCAGAGTTGAGCAGTGCTTATAATTGAACATCATGGTCTCATATATTCAGTTGGCAACGGTTGTACTATCTTATGGCCTTGCACATGTGACTTGACCCTATCCTCTCTTAGGCCAAGTCGCTGATTGATTAATCTAGGTACTTGGGGTGTCAATTTATCGTCTCACTCTTCATCCATATGCGAAGTATCCAGGACCTTTACTGGCAAAGTTAACCAATATCTACGCCGTGTATCATGCATACAGAGGAGATGTGCATCTAGACGTGGAAAGATGCCACCTAAAATACGGTGAGCTGGTTCTCGAGTGTCGTCTGGTTAAACTAAAAGTCGCAAAAGGCAAATTTGTCCGATATCGTCCCAACGCATTTGTGGTCAATTCTGTACAGGGCTTCCATGGTATGCCATTGTGTTTTATAATCACATTAGAAAAGGCTGATAATTTTTAGACATCTATGGCAATGGCAAGAAGATCAAAAAAGCAGAAGGCTACAAAATCCATGGCCCAGACAATTTGCTAGGCATTCAAGACAAGGTCAAGTACGCCAGGTACAAGAAGATCTTCCAACAAGGCTTTTCGGATACGATGAATCGAGAGCACGAGCCAAAAATGATTCGAGTAATTGACAAATTTATTGAGAAGATCGCCGAGAATGAGTCTCCTGCTGAGAGCGGAGGCAATTGGTCGAACATCAAGAACATGAATCTGTGGTGTATGTGCTGTTGAACAATACCTGGACTATTCCGGGATTCATGGTCCAGCTTTCCAATGAGGGGATGCTGACCGTTTCAAAGGCAACTGGCTTACCACCGACGTTGTTAGCAACGCAATTTTCACCACATCGGTACGTGCAGACACCTGGTGCATGTGGGGCTGAGAGGATCCTTTGAACCACGACATCGCTGATCTTAACACTCTGTTTTGAGATGCTCAAGCTAATTTATTTAGTGGGATCTTTTGACCTCGACGGCGCATAGAGGTGTCACTGACTGTCTCAAAACAGCAGTGCGAGTCGTCGGAGTTCTACATGCCTGGCCATTTCTTCCAGGTTACATGATCACCACGTTGCTGTGTCTCCCTCACATCGCTTGGTCATTGATATCGCTCGAAAGATACGCCAATGCTGTCATAAGAAGTAGCACGGCGGCTCGAATCAAGGATCCTTCGATCAGAGACGTCTTCGGTATTTTTACTACGGCTAAAGACCCTGTTACGGGGGAAGTGGCTTTCTCGAAGTCGACAGTCCATGAGAATTCTGCGACCTTCATCATTGCCGGCTCTGATACTACTGCTAGCACTCTGTCAGCGACGTTCTTCTACCTTGCTCGGAATTCGGAAGCCTATGCTAAGGTGGCCAACGAGATCCGCTCTTCATTTCCCTCTGCGTCGTCAATTCGTGCTGGTCCAACACTGAACGATTGTGTCTATCTCCGAGCAGCGATCGCAGAGTCTTTGAGATTATCGCCAGTAGCTCCTCAACCACTTATGCGAGCAGCTGAAGCGGGCTGTATAGTAGACGGCGAACACATTCCTGAAGGTCTCAAGATCGCTTCCTCGATCTACACACTTCAACGAAACCCTAAATTCTTTCCAAATCCTACCAAATGGGACATGACACGCTGGCTGATCGATCGTACAAAAGATGCCACCGAAGAAAAAGAGCGCATCAAGGAAATTAGCAAGAGTTATGCACCATTCTCGACCGGACCGAGGCAATGCATCGCGAAATTTTCGCTTTGATGGAGCTTTATCTTACAATGGCGAATGTGTTTTGGAAATTGGACTTCGAGAGTGCGGGACGCTTGGGCGAGGGCAAGGATGGTGAATTTGTAATGAAGAGCTATTTTACGGCGTTCATGGAGGGGCCACTATTGAGATTTCGGAAGAGGGATATCGCTGGATAGTAAATTACAAGCAGGCTTTTCGGATTAGGATCGTCATGATACGAGATAATAAGTCGCTCCTACACTCAACTCCGAATCTATGATTTGAGTGGTTCCGAGACACGTTTATTTCTCTGTAATGTAGGACTACAAATAGCTCACGGAAGGCATCAATAGTACCAATAGTCAATGCATTCAGGAAAATATGTACTTTATCTGTAATATGCGAACTCCTTCTGTGGGCTTGCTCTATTTACTAATCTCACTTTTAGTAAGCACCTGTACCTAAGCATCATTTCACCATGATCTTGGCCTTCAATGGAAGCTTTTCTTTTAGCAACAGTTTTCCAAAGCACCTTGGCCCTATCTTTAAATCTAATAGCCAGTCGCATAGTCGAATGAACTTCGGCACTGAGCCTAAAGGTCTTGCCAAGAGTCAGCTTGGTGAAGTGGATTCTGGTAAAGTTATTTTTGGAAGCCTTCAATCTTGGCTTCGTGTTAGCTCCATTAAAATATTGGTAAGGTCGTCAATTTGAACTCGGGTAGGGAAATAGCCTAGTGGTCTTTGGAGTAACAAAACAACAACCTCCGTTGATTTTGGGGTTTATCGACTCGCTTAGCTTCCAGCGGATCTATAAATAACCGCCCCCAATATCCACCAGGAGCCTGGCTCCTTGGCAGTTGGATGTTCTCGGCCGAGTATGCATGACCCCCAATAAATCGTATAATGGTGGTGGCGAAACTCTATGGCCGACCAGGAGCCAATATGACAATATCGCCTTTAATAATATGTTCATTCAGAGTTTCTTTCTTCACAATTCAAGTGTTATTTGTCAAGCAGAATTAGTACGTTAGGCAAATCAAACTTTCATCTCTATTAGAGACTTTGATAGACGGACAAGAGATTTTTACAAGCGCTAGACAATCAGAAACGCTAAGGCACTTCACCATCTTGCAAACTTGGTATGAGAGGTGGTCGCGGAGAACTTGGATGGGGAACCTGGAAAGGATGAATATGGACTAAAGTGTTCTGAGGGACAACAAAGTCATGCCTGAGATCACTTAGAAGACTGAGCTCGTCTTATAGAATTGTCGCAGAGACTTGTAGATTGTCACTCGAAGTGTTTCTCACCCCTCTACGTTGGATTGGGAGTCATGGAAATAAAAACTCTGCACACGGCGCTGGAGGACAGGCGAAGCTGTACTTGATCGAGGTCATATCTGGGAATTAAGGTAGATATTCATTAGATCAAATTTCTTACTTAGTGCGTACAGTGGACTTTTACACTCACATGTCCCCAAAGAAGTTACAACGATGTGAGTGGTCGTCAAGATGTGTATAGCTATTTTAAGAGCCGGGGTCTGATGGCTTTTTCACATGGCAAAATCCGAAAGTGGACAGAAAGTCTTAGAAGTATTGAAGAACGTGCTGTCTTGCATGTAATGATGCCCGTCATTGGCTACAATCTTGTGTGTATGCGGCACAAGTGTTATCTTTCCTCGGGACAGAGTTTATGACAGACTTCAGCTGGTCATGATTGCATCTGGCCAATGAGCCAGACTCACTCATCTCAATACGGCGATCTATAAGACGACCAAATTATTGAGGTACTAGCCTACAATACGATTAGAAGAGTCCCCCGTTCTTTTGCTTCGTACTTTTCTCTTCATATTTCCTTCATCAAATCTCGCATACAGACAAGTTGTCTAGCCAATGCGTAGAAGATGACGGACTCTGCCACATCCGTCACAGGTACAAAGTTCATTACTACAACCTTGACCAATCCTACCGAAATCGCTGGGTTTAATCGTGGACCGGTGACTGCCATCCTCAGCCTCCCAGCATCATGTTTAGCAACCTTGACATTCCATAGTGCACCTAAACAATACTACGTCGGTCATAGGGGCGATTGGTTTTTTGACGCTTCATGTTATCCTACTACGACGCGTGACGTAGACTGGGACCTATATTATTATAGTCCAGCTCGATGTCCGTCAGGATGGGCAACCGTGACCTCACTCGTCAGCTCGTTGGCGCACTTTAACGGCGAGACAATCCTCAGTATTGGTAGCGATACGACAGCGGTTGTTTGCTGTCCCTCGTGAGTTTCTCCTAGTATATTGACCTGAATTGTACTGAACGGTCCAAAGGAATTTCAAGTACGTTAGCGGCGGACATGGGTGTGTGTCAACCTTCACGGTCGCCAGTACAACAGTTAATTACATCTACCCAACCTTGACCGGCGCCAATACATGGGTTCGAGGCCCTGTCAAGGTTGTACAGAGTACTGAAACCAATTCTCTGGCACATATGGTCTATAATGATGGCATCCCTGTCTTCCACCAAAGCTCAGACTTGGTTACTTTCGCGCGTGCAGACAGCTCTTCCATTCCATCGATAACTCAAACATCCTTTTCGGCTTCCTCTTCCGCTCCGAGTCCAAAGTCGACTTCAACGTCCATCGAGCCCACAATGAGCCCAACTCCAAGCGAAAGCCCGGGGATGTCTTCTGGAGCGAAGATTGGACTAGGCGTGGGGATTCCTCTTGGCCTCATTGTCCTAGGTCTGCTCTTGGCTTTTCTATGGTTTCGCAGGCGAGGAAGACAACAGACCAGTCAGACAAACATGACAGACACCAATATGACCACGAAAGCCCCTGCAAATGGCCCAGAACTACATTACGATGGCCCGCAAGTCCAACCAGGACCCCATGAGCTTTCGGTAGGGCAATGAGCGATTATCCCGCACAAAGATATGAGCTTCCTACCACGAGCACTGCTTACTTCGCGCTAGGCAAGGCACTGAACGAATAATATGCAACGCAAGGTTTTAAACACGAAGGAAAATTTCGAGGTTCGGATATGTCGAGTCTGATTGATAATAAGCAGCTTTTGTTTTTGATAAGAGATATGAAGAAAAGGTAAGGACAACAGGAGCAGCCGAATGAAACGTTCTCATTTTAGTCTACGCAAATATCGTTACGACAGAGCCGGCGTTCATTGATTGCAACATCTAGTGTATTATCTGCTTATCAAAATCACAATATCAGATGCTTGCAACGATCCCATGACTTAATCTCATAATTCACTCAATGCGGACTAGACGCAATTATGTTTCTCATCGACAGTCTGGCATGATTCAGCTTTGCCTGCGCACTAATCAAAACGTCCCAATGAAATCCCTCGGAGACCGTGACAAACTGATCAACAAACAACGGCCTCTTTCTAATCTCTCGCACATACACATCAAAACCGGATCTCCGTGATTTCCAAATTTGCGCATCAGCGTCCATCACAGTAGAAGATGTAGCGATCAGAGTCGTGGCTGTCGAAATCTCTTTGACGAGACGATCGAATTTATGGACCACACCAGTATATGATGTGAGCAACTCTCGATTCTCTTTATCCCCCGCCATCTTCTTCAATGTTTGTGAATGTTCCATCACAGCGTCAGCGCGGGTGAGTCCATCCCAAGCTGCTTGCAAACGAGTCATGTTCGCAAAATGCTTATTGCCCTCTGCCATAAGCTGATCGATGACAGAGTAGAGCGACTCGGAGGCCTCCAGGATCTTTTTAGCGGCTTTAATTCTTGGTGATTGCTTTTGGTAGGCAGGAAAGTTGAAAAATCGGTTAGACTCGCTCTTCTGCTCAGGCGAATCAGGGGATTGATTCTTGACACCAGCTGGTTTTGACCTGTTGAAATCTGCTAGCCATGAGATCCAACCTGTCCTTTTCTGCTGGGTTCCATCATCTCTCTGGTTTTTGCGGAAGAAAATACCTGCGAACCACTCCGTCCAATTCTGATGAATGGAAGCGGTGGTCGATTCGGACGAAGAGTTGAGAGCATCATGTACAGGGTGTACCACTTCTTTGACAGGGATCGCTGACGCGGGCTCA
Source organism: Neospermospora avenae (assembly GCA_014282315.1). Lineage (NCBI taxonomy): Eukaryota > Fungi > Ascomycota > Leotiomycetes > Helotiales > Ploettnerulaceae > Neospermospora > Neospermospora avenae. The sequence goes on along the minus strand of JACBAH010006921.1, from coordinate 5,350 downwards.
TGGCTCGATGAGAGACCATTTGTGGCATTTAAAGCATCGGTGGCGAGTAAGTAAAAGCCACTCAAGGCTTCACGTATAGACTTAACCAATACTCTGAGAGGGCTCACTGGCGTACTGTCATGGCTTGATGTGGAATCGTGCGTAGCTTGAATGTCATTCGCAGTAGGTAATCGGGATCTCTCAACAGTTTCAGGCATATCATCGAACGGTATCCTGGGTGGATTCGGTACTGCTTGTTTGTAGCTCGTTGTTGAATGTCCTGGAGCTTTCGAGGTCTTGACATATGGTTGAGAGGCTTTAGTTCCCTCCCGGACATGAACAGTCTTGTCAATATCAATATTTTCAATGACAGCTGACAAGACTGTGGGCCTGATCTTGGGCTTTCCTGAAGTCTTCTGCCACGGATATGAGAAGAAAGGGTTCGCAGACTTTTGGCTTTTTGTATCAAGAGATGCACCTTTATGTTGAGACTGGGAGGGATCTAGTCTTGATGCTTTAGTTGATATTTCCACATACTTGATTGTGATCAGATTAGGCTTAACGAGTTCTGATGTTGTGTCCTGTGTCGAGATGCTGGTTGATGACTCTGCAGATTTTCTCGCAGAGGCATCGAAATTCTCTGCTTCAGCGTGGTAGGAAAGGATTTTCTCATGTTTGAAAGGAGAAAGTCTGTCGATGGTCTTGGTGAATTCGCTTTGCGGTGGAGATTTCAGTTTTCTCTCTTCGGCTTTTGATTTTCGCAACAACTGTGTCTGCTCTTCCTTGACCATTTCCCCCTTTTCTATCGAGACTAATTTCGCTGAAGGCTCTGATATAAAAGGAGGTTCTGTCTGGTCTGCTAATTTCGAGCTGACTACAATGGGAGGCACTTTGAGGCGTTGTGTTGACCACCACTTCTCCCACGCACCCTTCTTCGAAGGAACGGTGTCATTAATCTCAAGCTCTGCCACTGGTGTTGTTGTCGTGGCCGCCGCTTTCAATTGTGCCTCGCGAAGATTCCTGATCTGCTGCAATAATTTTTGTTTGTGAGAATTGAAGTCTGCGCTCAATTTTTCCTCTGTTTTTGTTTTTGTGCTTGTTGTGGTCGGTGAAGCCGTAGGCTGCATGAGCACGTCGCTGGGAGTTTCAATACTCTGATGTACTATGATTCCAGAAGATTGTAATATCCCATCTGAATCGCTGTCTTTGATCGGCTTGACGAGGAAAGGTGAGACTACAGGTCTCATGTCTATATCTGACACTTCGGAATCGGTAGTGGCTATCGCTAACATATTGCCAATGCGTTGTAACTTCTCAGCTACTAGGACTTTCAGACTTTCAAAGTCCTTCCTGGAGTCTATTTGCTGTGATGAGCTGTCTGTGAGCTGCAAATCTGGAGGGTTCCATAGCTGGTGACCAAGATTGGCCAATCGTTCCTCCACGTGTGCTGCGTATGCGCTGAGATCCGCATTTGTAAAAGGCCGTTGCAGCTTCGACCCATGTTGTGACTTAGAGACGGCGATGGCCTTCAGTATGCTAGCTTCCAGGATCTTAAGCTCTTTCGTGACTTTTGATGCGTAAACGGAAAGGGCACTAGCAGCTTCTTTGTTCTGTGATAATGTGCCCACTCCTGGAGATGTCGAGGCGTCATCGTGCTCGAAGCTATTGGCCACATTTGAAATACTCTTGCGGATGTTCGATATCGCGTGTGTGATCTTGGGTCTCATAGCTTCCAATATCTCATCGGCAAAGTGCCCTGGAGCAGTGCTGGATGGCATAGGCTTCACTGTCATCACTTCTCTGTCGACTGTTAGCTGATGATGTTACTCGGAGAGGCTTAGCTGACGTACCCTGCTTCTTTCCAAACGTATGTATGCACTGTAATAGGCGGCTGGAAAACAGTCCCACGGCTTGTGACTTTACCTTTCGTCACATAGCGCAGATACCTGTCTTTCACCGGGTCGTATGAAGCCGATTCCAGAGCAAACTCTTCTTCCCGAAACCAGTGATCCGACCTGCTACGGCTACCTAGGCTAGTGATTTTCTCCCATATACTTTCTTGCCGGCTTAAGCCAGCCGGTATCGTTACGGGGACAGTGCTCGAGTACGGAGGGAGAATCACGAGCACGCACCTAATCGCGGTCCACACAAAGATGATAATGAGTAAAATTTCGAGTAGCTGGAAGTTTCCTGGTTCGTTTTTGTCGTCTTCATCTTCATCATCTTCATCATCTTCATCATCTTCATCATCTTCATCATCCTCATCACCTTCATGATCTGATAGATTTGGATCATTTGTCTGAGAATCCGGAGAAATGGGTGGTGTTGGGTTGCCTGTCTGTCCTTCTGCCCCTATGAATGGTATATTGGACTGTTGCCCCTCATCTGCGGGTAAAACTGGATCTGGTTGATTATCAGCCATTGCAGTTGACGTTCTATGAAGTTGCTGCTATGATGAAGTTCACGTAGTTAAACATCATGGCTGTCTATTTCTTCCATACAGGGAGCTCTTTGTCAGTCGCTCATTCCTTTGTCGTACGTTTCCCAAAAGACCCCCGCTCAGGACCCGGATTCAGTGGAAGGGACGCACTTTGTGTCTTTTGTGCCGAACACGGACTATAATCAATCTGTTAGATACAATGGTCAATTCAATGAAATCGAAAGCATTAAGTCGAGGTTCTGCAGTAATGATCCAACTTGACCAAATAAGCGCAAAGCTCAGAAAGTAATTCCGACATTTTGATTTCACATAAATGTAAATATCTGATATCTGGTTGACTACTGCTGCCAATCACTTTAAAACCTTGAAAACCATGATATCTGTCTTCCAATTCTTTGTCATTACTCTCGAATTGTCTATGAAATCGACACGCTAATTTCGCACCGCTAGTCAACTAGCTCTTCTCGCTTAACACTTGGCAAAGTAAACACAGTTACGTCACACTTGATCATGCCAAAATCATCAACAAAACTTCAATATAATTCTTATAAACGACGCTTAGCACAATTTCGGAAACTAATTGGCGTTCCTGACGCTAGCTTATAGATGGAGACTGGTTTAGATTTCGGGGCATATGGTACTAGCCAAATATCCCGAAACAATCAAATATCCGGAAACAATCAAACAAAGGGAAGCGAGAAATTCCGAAAACGGAATTGGAAATTATGTCACTCCAATTAACAATAGAAAGTGGGGAGATATTGGGAGCAAGATAGACCCATGAACAGAAGGACTACCTTCCTGGCGGTAAATATACGAATCCGGTCATTCAAGATCCCGCTCACAGAATTCGAGATTGTAGGCATGCTTGATACCCCTGGGACTGACAAGTCTCCTTACAGCGAGCTTTAGATTCTGACATTCAGGAGATAATTTGAAAGAACATTTTTCAATCCTAAACGTAATTCAGGTCGCAATCACTTCTGAACACGAAACAATCTTTCAGGTCTTCCGTGAAACAATTTTGATTGCCAGAGCCAAGGAAAGCAAAATGCTCTCACGGATTCAACAAATCCCTTCCCGTCTTCTAATGTTCTACATCAGAGAATCCATCAAGTAATCGAGCTTCGATTTTATCGAATCACGCTTCAAATCACTTGCCTCGGTCCTCGCAGTCTCCAAAACCTCCGCACCCCTTTCAAGCGTCATCAAATAGTAATCCACAAGACAGCTTCCCCCTTCTTTCTCAACAGTCCAAATATCAACCGGATCATTCCTGTTCAGATCCTTCTTCATCTCACCCAGCATTTTCTCTGTATCCCCCAGAATCAAATACGCACTCTCTATAGCGGTCTTGGCTCTTTTGACTGTGGCACTGAACTCGACGCACGAAACCATATGCGCATCCCAGCCTCGATGCTCCGCTTTCTCCGAAGATGACGCAGTCATGGTGGATTTGGGCTTTAGAAAGCGGAATCGCCACGCCCAGTACCGTGCCTCGCCTAGCTTTTCTCTCTTCAGTGGTTTGGGATTACCGGTCACTGCTTGTAAGGTGTGCTCGATGCCATCTTCTAATGCCGCGAGCGACTGGATCGCTGAGCTTGTGGTCATGAAGAGATCTTCCTGGGTCCTCGAAAGGCCTATTTGAAGGATCGAGAGCGTGGAGTTGTACTGCGCAGTATCGGATCCTACCTTGAAATTATTGTCAAATGCCGAGCTTGGCCCGGCTCTTTTGAGAGCTTTGAACTGGTCTAGTGCGGACTCGTACTGCATGCTCGCAAGATCTAGAGAGGAACATATTTTGTGATTCCACTCGGATATAGCATCTCCAGCTGCATTTGTAGCTTGGTAGGATGCCTTGTGCAATGGCATCATCCTAGACATTATTAGCTGTGTATTCGAGTTCCAATTAGACAAATGGTACGTACCAATAAAGATTGTTCTTCGTCAAATCTATGATCACTTCACTAAATCTCACATGTTCCTCTTTAAGTTGGCGCGTCACATCTCCCAACCCAGCAGCCAGATTTTGGATCTTAGCATACTTTGGCGCCAAATCAAACCCAGCACTTTCATCAACGACATGAACAGCCAAATCCGAGGAATTGATCTGGCATATTTCCAACCATCCCGCTCCGCGAAAGTCGCAGATTGCTGGCCCGGCAGCGATACTGAAGGTTGTGACGACCCAGTACATGATTGCAGCCGTAGCAACAATAGCGAAAGGGGTGTGCAGCTGAGGAAGGGCATCCTCGATGGCGTGAAGAGTCCGGATCTTGAAATCTTGCCATTCAGAAGGGTTGGCTATTTCTTCAACCTCGCTGTCTTCGTCATCCTCGGACTCTACAAAGCTTGTGTAGTGGCTTCTGGGAGACTGAGACTCGATGATCCGCGATCTTCGTCTTGCGGATTCGGAATGGACTGATGTCCTGGGAGATTGAGACTCGGTGATTCGAGTTGTCCGACGGACTGATTCTGCTCGAACGGACATTTTCGCTTGAATCTTGCTTTGTTATGGGGAGGTTGTGATATCGCAGATTTGCAGAAGATTCGAAGCGCAATCTTGGACCCCGCAGGTTCTGTCCTTCAAGAGAGAAGCAACAAGACATAAAACCCAACAAAGGAAACCAAATCGACGATTTTCTCTCAAAACAATCCGACCAAAGTCCGCAAACAGCAATCGCATGACATCACCCAAGAAAGGGGATTCCAACAAAGAAGATCACGACAATCTCAACTCCCAACACTCATGGCATCTCAAAAACTCTTCCCGAGCTCAGCTCAGCTCGATTTCCTCAGATCCCCTCAAAACTCCACCGCTTAAAGTCAAGATGCCATCACAACCCCGCACCGCAACCTCTCCCACCTCCCCAAAATCCGCCATCTCTCCTCGCTCCCCTCTCCGCCATCGCTCGCACCACTCTTCCAAAC
>JACBAH010006920.1:0-17334 GCA_014282315.1 Neospermospora avenae | reverse complement strand
CTCTAATCTTAAGGTTAGTACGTTAATTGAAATAAGCATTTTAATCTTAAAATCTTAAAATCACGCTAGTATTAGTTATTTTTACGAAACCTCTTCTCCTTCTGTTCTTCCTCCCCTTCCTTCTTCCTTCTTACTTCTTACTTGAGATTTTATCGTGGGTTAATTGCAAAGTAATTGAGTTAATTCGACATTGCAACCGTAGGGATGATTCCGTCTGAACTTCCCGAGTTGCCTCAATTGGCGCACATTCTTGGCAATTCAGGGGTAAGAACCATGATTTTCAAGGGACCATTGTCCAGCCTCTCGCTTGGAGAGGCACGATCGCAGGAGTGGGGATAGCTATTGCGCTATCGTACTGAGATCGACGTGACGGTGATAGTGAATCTTTTTAAAGAGTCGCTGCTTCGGGATGATTCCTGGAGAAGAACTACGATCAATGGAGCAGGTCGCAAACACTTAGTCGTGAAAATTCTTGGCGAACGCTCACAACCACATCTTTGAACGTTCATCCACTTTCTCATTACCATGGATGAGCATTATCTGTCTTGGCTGCTTCAAAGCCAGACTTCAAGAGGAAGCTGACAGCTTCGAGTGACTTGGTGAGCAGTAAGGATACACTTGGTGGCTTGGTAGAACCCTAGAACGGGTTTGAATTGTCCGTGAAGGCGGCTGGAGAGGAATGTAAGCAGTTCGGATACTGTATAAAAAGGAAGTGATAGAACCCAATCTTGGTGAAAGGATCGTCGAGCTATCCTCATCCAAACCCGAACTTCTCGTTTCAAGTTCAAAATGCGTTTCGTTTCTCAGACCGCCGTTGCAGCTTTGCTGGCCGCCAATGTTCTTGGTCATCCCCATGCCTCTACTTCTCCTGGCTCAATCCAAAAGAGGACTGTAGATCTCGCTGCCTATAAGTTGGGAGTTGGTGCTTCATACACCACCAATGTTGTAGTTGAAGAGCAGAAGCCTGAGTTCCGAGCCTTCAGCAAGCCTAAATACGTTGATACCGCCACTGCTCTTGTCAAGTCAAAATTCCCCAACGCAGAGTTCCGTCTTGTCACCAACTATCAATCCAAAAACGGAATTGGACATGTTGCTTTCAAGCAAACAGTTCACGGTATCGATATTGACACTGCCGATGTCAACGTCAATGTAAGAATATCTCTAAGCACTGAAATGAGAAGCGCTAACATGACTAGGTCGCACGAGATGGCTCCGTCTTCTCTTATGGTAGCTCGTTCTTCACCGGTACCTTGCCAGCTGAGAGCCCATTAGTCAAGCGAGACCAAGTTGACCCAGTTCTTGCTTTACGTGGAGCATCCAACACGCTTCAATTAGAGGTTACTGCTGAAGGAGCACAAGCGGTACCTGAACAAGAGACTGAGAAGTATACAATCACCGGGTCTTCTGGAGCCCTTTCCGACCCCAAAGCAAATCTTGTATACATACAAACAGGCAACACTCTCTCTTTGTCGTGGAGAGTCGAGACTGATATCGGCGACAACTGGCTACTTTCTTACGTCGATGCCGTCACCCCAGAGAAAGTTTTGGCTGTCGTCGACTACGTATCGGAAGCTTCATACACAGTTTAGTAAGCACTTCTTTGGAAATGTCTTTCATAAATACTAACTATCATCTAGCCCATGGAAGATCAATGACCCAAGTCGAGGTGATAGAAAAATTGAAACCAACCCCTGGGATACCAAGACCTCTGAGTTTGGATGGCATGGGACTGGTTTCACAACCTTCAACACCACCCGTGGTAACAACGGAAATGCCCAAGCCAACTTCGAAGGTGATGCCGCATTCATCAACGACTTCAGACCATACGAGAATGACCTGAACTTCAATTACGACCTTGACCTCAATGCCCAGGACCCCAAGTCATACGCCGATGCCTCGGTTGCCCAACTCTTCTACACTTCTAACATGTACCACGATTTGTTGTACGTGCTCGGGTTCGACGAAGTCTCAGGAAACTTCGAATCGAACAACAATGGCCAGGGTGGTCTTGGAGGTGATGCCGTCACCTTGAATGCTCAGGATGGCAGCGGAATGAACAATGCCAACTTCGCCACCCCCGTCGATGGTCAAGTTCCAAGAATGCGAATGTATATCTGGAACTACACTCTGCCAGCCGCGCCTCGTGACTGCAGTTTCGATGCCGGTGTCGTCATCCACGAGTATACTCACGGTCTCTCCAACCGTCTTACCGGTGGTGCGTTGAACGGTGGATGTCTCGGTACTACCGAAGGTGGTGGACTGGGTGAAGGGTGGAGTGACTTCATGGCGATTGCTATCCACATGAAGACCACGGATACTAGAAACACTAACTACCCAATGGGTGACTGGGTCCGCGGTCGCCCATCTGGAATCAGAACATACCTCTACTCCACCAGCAAGCAGACAAATCCTATGATCTACTCTACCGCCAACAACAGCACCCTTGTCCACTTCATCGGTACTATTTGGGCCACTATGCTCTACGAAGTCATGTGGAATCTAATCGATGATCACGGAATCACGGATGACAGACAACCTAAGTTTAACAACGGCGTTCCCACCGACGGTCGATTCTTGGCCATGCAACTCGTTGTCGATGGAATGAAGCTCCAACCTTGCAGACCCAACTTCATCAATGCTCGTGATGCCATTATCGATGCTGATAAGGCTCTTACCGGAGGCGCGAACAGCTGCTCAATCTGGAAAGCATTTGCCAAGCGTGGTCTCGGTGCCGATGCTAAGCGTTCTGCTGACCCTACCGACCACCTTTCCCGAGTCGACAGCTACAACTTGCCAAGCGGTGTTTGTGGATGTGCTGCTGACAACTGCCTCCGTGCTCTGCGCTCTACAACCCCTGCTGGACGTCTGGTGGAATCCCAGGCTTTCTGCAAGGACTTTACGAAAACTGTCATCACCGATGTCAGCGTAGTCAAGCCATACTTGACCTCGAACTGTGCTGGAAATGTTGTATCAAGAGTCAGCTCTGCTTGTGGATGTATCCCATCTGACAATTAGACGATATTGACTTTGAGCTACAAATCTGACATACATGAAAGGTGCGTGTTAGGTAGTTTAATGTCTAAATATGAATAATTGATGACACTTGCAAACTTGTTATATTATAATGTCGCAAGTTTTTCACTTTCTGTACCTGTTGAACTCATGTAGGTGAATTCTCCACCTTTTGGCACCCTACGAGTTGTGGTTAGAAATAGATTTCGAGCAAAAGTGTACCCGGAAGGTTACCTTCAACTGTTACATAAAGATCACATTATACTGTAGAAACACAATATTCGGAAATAAATGTCAATATTCAGAACTGTGCGCAAAAATAAAATGGATTCATAAATATTTTAATTGATTTCTATGTAACTTCCCGGCCTAAAATGGATTCATAAATATTTTAATTGATTTCTATGTAACTTCCCGGCCTCATGTATCGATCAGAAGATCGATCCGTATTACCGCAACGCCGTGTTGACTGTTGATAGTACAAAGTATGGAGTTCTGTATCGAAAGATCGATCTGCGTGCCGAGAAGGGGAGCTTGCGTCAAAACATCAATTGCTAGTACTCTGGAATGAGAAGCGCCCAAAAATTGCATTTTGATTGAGAAGCGTGTGAAGCGCTACTACCAAGCAGAAGGTGGAATGGATCATTATTCTTCTAGAAAGAGGACTGAGATATCGAATCCTTGCCACAGTAGGTAGTTTAAGGCCCAGTGCGTTCATGTTGTGATACCAGCCTATGGAGCGTTCTTGAATATGATGCTGTCTGAGAGAAGACTTTTGGTGTAAATATGTGATAGTGGTGATGATGTCGCGCATCAGAAGTAAATCGTTCCGGAGGCTATCCGAGAGACTAGGAGTAAGGAAGATCAATCATCAGTCAAGTCGACAGCTTCTTCTTCTCGCTTGATAGTAGCTGCTGTGCGCTGTCTCTTTCTTGATGGCGATGATGATATTGAACCATGCTTTTCGTCACTATATCGCTCACGCTTGATATCTGCTGTCTTGCTCTCCGCTGCAGTAGCTCGAGCGCCTAAGTTGACCATGCTTTGAATCATGCCTAAAACCCCTTGAAGCAAAGGAACCATCTGCTCCTTCGTCTTCAAGTCAAGAACGCTCTTCATCATCTCTGATAGGCTTTTGAGAGTTCCAGCCATGGAGCTTCGATCATCTCGAACTTGCTGAATCTCGATGTGAACAGATTCGACAATTTTCTTCAGCTCACGATTCTCTGATTGGAGAGTTTCGGACGCATCTCTACCTGGCTGATCAATCAAACAAGGCATTTGGCGCCCCACAGGCTTTTCTGAGAGTCGCTGGGCCTCCTGACTCTCTGCACGCAGACGTTGAACCTCAATCGAGAGGCTTTCATGATGTACTTCTGTTTCTCTTTTGTGGAGTCGAAGCTTCTCAATTTCACCACTGAGGTTTTCGATTTTGCTTCCGAGCTCTGTGATCTGAGCCTCACGTACTTCTCCAGATTCTCGGAGCTGCCGATTATCTCCCTGCAAATCCTCAATAGTGCTCGACAGACGCTGTACTTCCGTCTCGCTCGCTGCCTTTATCTGGCGCAGCTTGATGTCTCTGGTTTCCAGAGCCTCCGTAGCTATGATTAGCTTCTCATTTGTGCCTTTCAAGTTATCCTGAACCGTAACCAGCTCTCGGTGCTTGGACTGCAAAGTAGTGCTCAGCTGTTTTGTCTGAGTTCTCAGTGCCTTCGTCTTTGCCTCTATCTCTGTTTTACGCAATGGGAATTAGCAGATGAACAGAACTTGGACCAGTTTATCTTGAAGAGAAGATTACAATATCAAAAGAAATAAGAATCTGTTACATAGGGGAAAGGGAAAGTGACAATAGGATTCACAAATACGTACCTGGGAAAGCTGACGAGACAGGGTGACTTTCAGCTGTTACTTGGCTTAACAAATTGGGCTCATGCTTGAGAACAGCAGTAGAAGCCTTCGGCAAAATTTCCTTTGATTCTTCATGAGGGTTGCATCCTGCGGCGATCTTTGATGTATCGTCCGGTAAATCCCTGGCAGCTGGTGCAGTGGATGGCGGAGGAGTTCCGAAGAAAGATCGATTGCAGTTGCGAGAAACCATCGGAAAGTATTTCTCATTGCAATCAAGTCCCTTAAAAGTTGTCTTTCCAGACCTCTGAGATATCACCGAGAAAGAGCAACCACAGTCGGCAGTTCCATAACGTTGACTGGAGTCCAGAATATCTATAGAAGCACCGTCTAAATATCGTGTAAGTCAAACTTATTCAGTTGAATTATAGGCGAATGAGAATGACCTACTCGAATCAAATATGAGATCGTCTTGCCTGCTCAAGCAAGTGCTCTCGCGATGTAGAATTACTCGGCACGTGAGATCCAAGCCATAAAGTTTGTAGATCATCTCACTCTCCAACACTGACCAGAACACCGTCAAATCGCCAGTAAGATTGCCTGGTGATGCTTTGAGCAAGCGAGGCATTTGCTTGAGACTTTGTTCTAGATGGAGTTTCAAGGACGGAGTGGAGAAAAATGGAGATCCTCCAGGTAGCCGACCTTTCTTGTTCATCTCCCGGAGAACTGATTCGTACAATCCAATAATGATGTGGTCGCAGGGAAAATCAGGAGGGTCGATTTTATACTCCCACAGGAAGCAAGAAACATGTTCATGACTTCGATCAAAATCCAGAAACTTGTCATTAATGAAAAGATCAGATCCTACAACAAGGACTTCGAGATTGGTCTTCGGATTGGCTTTAAACGTCATTGAAAGGTTCTTGGTATGCTCATCCAGCGCGAGGGCAGAGCTCAAAGCTCGCTTGACTCCCATAGAGTACGGAGAATCGTCGGCAGCAGATGTAGGAGCATTTTGTAGTAAGTGGTTGCAATGTTCCTGGGGGGTTCTGACAAGGTTCCATCGCTTCAAAGTTTCCCAAAGACAGAGTGGAACCGATATTGGAACTTTCTTCAAGTGTTTCTCGATGATTTTGGCGTCCTGAATAGCACGTTAGCATCTAATCCAAGTAATTGATGTTCAAACCGGATGGTGAGCGAACCTGAGCTGCATCTCTAGGGCCATGGAAGAACACATCCTGATTCGAAAAAGAGTTCAAAAGGTTTGCTAAGATCTTCGTGGCAACGGCACTTGAAATGTTGCTTTCGGCTAAACTGACATCGGCCCACTGCTTTTGATCACTTTCGCGCAGCATTTTTGTGTACTCAGCCAGAGCCTCATCGCTACCTTCGAGAATTGCGCTTCCCCATATCTTGGCAAGAACTGCAGCCTCTTGCGCTCCGTTGATCAATCGTTCACGATCACGATTGACATCTCCATAGGCTATATTGTATCCGAACTTGAGTGCTTTCGTTGTTGCAGAATTTCCGATGAATAAGCCTTTGAGGTACATGCGACCGCCAAATTCCTTGCTGAGGATGAGATCCCCATCCGCAGTTTTGATGTAGTTTCGAGGCCGATTAAGTTCAAAAGAGACTTTGATCCAGTCTAGGAAGGTCGATGTCTCAATTTGACTACCCTTGGTGCTATAAACCTGGCCGATTTTGACAGTGACATCTTCCCAAATGTTCGGTAACATCTCTTTAGGCTTGCCAGCTGCGATTCTATTTGAGTCTGCCAACATGCAGCTTGCGAGCTTCTTATCGCTCATGGGAGATAGAAGACAATACAGATGTCTGTAGTCTTTGCCTCCGAATTGAAACTTCCAGTAGAACTTGGATGATTCATAGCGGACTTGATATCCTTTACGGACCATCACCAGTGATGCGACTTTGAACCCCTCTCCATGAGTACCAGCGGTATTGTTGGTAGTACGCTTGGTACTCACACCGATATCGAGTGCCTTGCGTGGTAATAGTGCGTTGAAGTTTGAGAGCTCAACAGTGCCTTTCTTCTTCACAAAGCGAATGAAGCCAATCATAGCCTGGGATCCAGGGCGATGAGCTGTTGCAATCCATTCAGATTCTGAATCCTGAGTTGTGATTCTGATTGTGTCTCGAGTAACCTGGTGTGCTTCAATCATGCCATCAACCCTGCCCAACGACGTTAAATACACTTCGCACATTGAACTTATGTAACAAGGTACTTACCAGTTCTGGAAAAACTCTCTGAAAGCATCGCGCGATGTCCATGACGGCACATAATTTCGAGTAAGACCGAGAGCTTGTCTGCCCCGTTTGATGGTATCTCTATCCTCGTAAGTCTCTTCAGATGGCTTATGATCATCGTCCGAGTCCGCAAAGTCCATCTTGACGGTGCGAGATTTGTTTGTCTGTGCAGGCTGAAGAGCAAAGATGAATTGCTACACCCCAAGAAATATTTATCGATTGAATAAAGTGGAGGCGGAGAGTTAAGAGGGCGATCAGAAAGGTCGGCAGACTGAGCTCGGGTCGGGCGTGAAGCCGGAAGGAAGATATCGATAATGTGAGAGAAGAAGACGATACGAGTATTAAGTTGATTTCGTCTTAGAACATCATTGATAAGACTTGCGTAATCGCAGTGGATGATTGCAGTCAGGAAGAAAAAAAGTTGTTGCTGGACGGGAGAAGAGTGTTCTTATAGAGTTTGCGGACGGAGGCAGCCTTGAGTTGCCGGGAATTCACCTGGAATCCCACTCCAGGTCTTCCACTTCACCTTCGATATTCATCTTTGTTTGCTCTCTTTGGTGTGTTTCACGATGGACACTCGTCAGGTGAATCTCAATGTTTCGCTCACCAACCCTGGAAATGATGAAAACCTTCTCCAACATGCAACTTCTAGGTAGACCTTCCTGATTTTATCACTTCAACCTCGTTACGCTGCGCCAGAAACAAAATACTTGACTGATTCCAACACTTATCCTAACTTCACCCAAATGACTCGTTGGCAGGAGTGTTTTTTATGCGGACTCGTTACACGATGCGCACTCCCAGCAGTATCTCAGTGTATTAGAATGTCCCAGTAAACATTACTGTAGTATCCTTAGTCATAGCTTTCCATTACTAGGAGGACTAGGTTACAGTCCAAGTCTCTCTGAGTTGAAACATGAGATGACCGAAGAGTGCCATAATTATCGGAAGCCGAGGTGTATTGCTACACGAGGCTATACGCCTGACAAAGGCACTTAACGTCTACGATCGATTTGGTACCAGCAGAAGGATTATTCACATTTTGCGCCTAGTGGAACAGCGCAAAGGGTGTGGAAGCTGAATTTGAGATTTGAATTGATAGTCTTTGACATGGGACAACATTCTACAACTCGGCGGTTGAACAAGCGCGATGAAGATGAGGTTATCGCAGCTCGCCACCAAGATTTATGCATAAATCTCAAAGAACTAAGGGAACCTTGAAGTTTTTTTGTAGAGTCTCCTGAATTTATTTGATCTCATACTGCCCGGTGTTCGAGGTGTGCGCGATAGTCATACTGTCCAGGTCCCTGTCTCAAGATCTTCCAGAAGTTCACCTCATGTATGTTAGAATCAGGGCGTACTGCAGTACGGCAGATATATTTCCTTACCTTCTCAAATGGTTCGATGCATCAGAGCTGCTAGATGGTAGGCATATGCGCACAGCACATGGCTGGATGATGGACGAATAATACTTCACGAGATGAGGTTGGTATCATGCCTGGCTGAGCGAGAATTGTTTGGAGATGGAATTTAGCCATCTGAGAGACACGTGGATAGGTCATAAATGCTGCTTAAAGCCATTGAACGAGCTCTCATGCAAAAAAAAACAGCTTTGTTTTGAGATCGGATACAAGAAAGATGCTAGCTACCGTGCCGAAAGATTCCACTGGTATTGGAGTGACAGTCACATGACTGGATTGCCTAGCTGGATAGATCAAGGTATCAAAAAAAGGAGATCAAGTCAAGTTCTACATCTCAATAATGTATATAACAAGTCATTATAAGGTAAGTATTTTGAAAATATTCGCGACTTGAATTATCTCACGTGCTTAGTTATTCCCCAGCTGAAGAAATAGGAGGCTTCTCGAAGCACCTTGCTTAATTGTGCTCGATTTGGCAAAGTCCAAACTACCAACAGTAGATGATCTAGCACTCAGGATTATCTCACGGAATATACGATACCCCTTCGATACGCTGTTGATCAGCCATGTCGGATCGGACTGGACAGTTTGGGGTTCCTCCACAACTCCCAGTGCGTACGCAGCCAATCATCCGGCTAGGAGTAAATCGGCTTGAAAATCAGGCAGCGTCAAGTTCTGAGCCTACGTCTTCTCGTGATCTAGCGATTGAGGCTCAGGTGCAATACAAGCCTCTTGATTTCGACACTTATGAAATTCGCCTACTTCAATTAGAGTGGGGTTCCGAGAACATTGAGGACATTCGATGTTCTTTAGAACACGCATCTCTTATAGACCCAGGAGCATACATCGCTCTGTCGTACTGCTGGGGCAGCGTTGATGATACGAAGATTATCTATGTTGATGGCGTTAGGTTCAAAGCCACTACCAATCTGGTGTCTGCACTTCGGAGAATCCGAGATCTCAAACGGAAAACTGGGAACGGAACGTTCACTAGACTGTGGGTAGATGCCTTGTGTATAAATCAAAATGATTCGCAGGAAAGAAGTCATCAGGTTCGCACAATGCGGCAAATCTACTCCAGAGCTCAAGAGGTTCTGGCTTTCGCTGGAGCATTTAAAGCTCAAACCGAACATCAGCGCTTGAACAATGTCATGAAAATGTCCCGCCTCACAATCATACATGGAACCAGCGATTGGGATAACAAAACCGTCCAACCTGACTCTGCACATCAACAAGCAATGCCGAATCCCAAAATGCAGGCGCTAGAAACACAAGACATCACGCACTTTGCCGATTATGCTTTATTCTTTAACGAGATGTACTGGAAGCGAGCATGGGTCATACAAGAGATTACGGTTGCTCCCAAGGTCACTGTTTTGTATGGTGTTCTTGAGTTTCTCTGGGAGGATGTAGTTGCTTTCGTCTCCCTGCTGAAAGAGTCACAAAGAGCCCGAGAATTTCCTCAGTTTCAATTTACAGAAGGCATCGATCATCTACTGGAGTTTCGTGAACGTCACTACGTCAAACGAACACCGATCGGTCTCTTTGAAGCTCTCAGTTTGAGTCGTAAAGCGTTGGCCACTGATCCGCGCGACAAGATATTTGCGCTTCTTGGTCTTTGCCCCGATGCATCCACGTTCGTACCAGTTCCAAATTACAGACAGCCACTTGAGACGATTGTTGCAGACATGAGCAAAGCTATGATGACTTGGAATAAGTCTCTAGATACAATCTGCTTGCGCGGGGTATCTCTGAAGCAAAGTATGCAATGGATACCAACATGGGCTCCAAACTGGGAAAGGATTTGGATGGGTGGCATCACAGTGCAAGAAGATACTCTTCTGAAAAGCCAGAACATAGGGACTATGAATCCTATCTTGGCCGGGTCAACAGGGCTTACACTAAAGGTTCGGGGAACCCTCATCGGGACTGTGACCCATCTTACGTCCGCGATGAAGCCCCACAGCCGAGACAGCGATCCCCTACCACCAAGAGCTCCTTGGATTTCCTTAACTGCTACGCTCGCAGCCGAAATTCCCGAGTTGGGAAGCCCGTCTCCTGATGTCAGCAAGTTCCTTATTACCATCTGGTACGTGCCGCTCCTTTCTCAAGTCGCGCTTGGTCCATGACCTGCGATTGATAATTAATCTCGATTCTTGGGGCACTTCAGAGGAATCACCCTGACGTTTCGGCCAGGAAAACATTAACTATGGGCCTGCCTGTCATAGATACATCAGATGCACAGCTTGAGCATAGCTTTTCAACTCTTTGGACGCCTCTCGGAAGAGGCTCAATACATGACCTAAATCTCATCGAGTGGATCGACCGTAACGCGTTTTTCAAAATTGGTAAATGGACGCTCCGTGAGTGGTCTCAGACCAAGAGGCAGCAGCGCCTCTCCATAAACAATTTGGAGAATATCTCACGAAGAGCAAACACTGTTGATGTTCTCGGGCGAGTTCTTGGCAGCGGCATGAGGCTAGCTTGTCTCGACACTCGTCAATATTTCATCGGCATGGTGCATCCTGACACACAAGTGGGCCACAAGATCTTCAGAATCAAAGGCTGTAGATTGCCGGTCGTGTTGAAGGATGTCTCATATTCTCCTGATCAACCCACCCATTACATGGTCATCGGGGGCGCTCACTTTGACGATTCCTTGGGGTTGGAAGCCATACTAGCTGAATATCCGATCGAGGATCTTATCCTGTGCTAATGTGCCGGTATGTTCTCGAGGATCGAAAAGCTTGAGGATGAGTGGCATCCGCTGCATATTGTCAAATATTACTTCATGGGTCGCGATTTCTGCGCGTCGAATCTATAGACACATACTACAAGCACGAGCCTACAGCAAACATAAGTTGGTCGGGAAAGCTGATGTACTACTCCTCAAGGCTTCCGCTATGATCCTGAATGGGCACTCCACCTACCTAGCTTTCGATTCGAGTATCTGCGATCACTCTCAGCCTTGGATGCCAATATGGCGGGCCTACAGAAGAAAGTCTGGAGACCTAGCCCGCATGCCTGTTGATCGCACTCTCATCGAGTACTGAGCTCTGACTTTAAATTTTCTAAGCCAGACACAGCAGCCCAAGCTAAAGAGGCACAGCTCGAATTTTTGTAATCCTGAGGTCTGGTTAAATCGCCAGGTGCTGTCACTGTACCCGGCCTCTTTTTCCACATTGGAAGAAAAGGAAGCAGCGTTGGCCTCCTATACAAAGGGGTGCTACGCGACTTCTCTGCGAATCTCAGTTCCCGGAGACCCTTACTGATGAAAGGATTTTGTTCAGGTACGCTGGTTTATGCTAGCACCTTCGTCGCTTGATCCTAGATTGTGGAAGATGTGAGGACGTTTCAGTTAAGTGTGGCTGGTTGGGTTTATAAATTGTGTAATAAATCAGACCTGGACTCACGTAGGTCTATGTGTCCTGAAACGAACTCGATTGTTTGATTCATGTCAGATTAAAGGCTTCTATATTTAAGAAGCGATGTTCACACGGCATACTAGCTTCTCAGTACCTCCTCTAGGGGAGAGACGCGGCTCATGACGAACTTGGACGATGGCCTACTCTTATAAGCCTCGGACTCGTTGTACAACAATTTCATACATCGAAATAGCCGCTGATACCCTATTTACCTGACGGATCCATATATAACACATCCCGTTGAAGCTTGGTATCTTTCGTCTCAAATTATGCATGAGAATCTCTTGAAAACTAGCACTCAACTTATAGGTAGTACATCACGTACCGTCAAATTGGATCTCTTGCGAAAGCCTCCTCAACTTCCTTATAAGCATCATAACCATAGAGCCACCCCTGAACCCTTGGACACGTCCACCGACTCGGGAAACCCGCCTCCAACTCCTTCCCCAACATTCCCAGCATCAACGTATCCCTTTCCTCCTGCTCCTTTCCATCTGATAAATGGAAATCCCTCCTTTGGCCAAATGTTTCTTTCTGAATGCCCTCTCCCCTCTCCTTTCTCAAAACCTGATAAATTTCCGCAGCTTTCTTCAATTGCCCTTCCTTCCCTAACATACTCCCACTATCACGACGACCAACTTTTCCCAGAAGCGCACCAATAACAGCCCCATCCTCCAAACTCGAATTCGCTCCTTGAGCCAAATACGGTAACATAGGATGACAACTATCACCCAGCATAACGAAGTTTCCTTTTCTATTGATCCACTCCCCCAACGGCTCCAGATACATCAACTTCCACTTCTTCACCTCCTCCACCTGGTCCAAAAACTTCCTCAGAATCGGATCCCAGCCCTCAAACAACTTCTTCATCTCTTGCACATCGCCATCCGTTTTGCTAACTCCCTCTGGCAAATTATCAGGACAGAGAAGCACGATGTTGTACACCTCGCCAGCGCGCATGGTGTATGCTACCACGTGCGTAGATGGCCCGATCCAGAAGTTCACAGTGCTGTCGCGGATGAATTTTTGGAGTTCGGGTGCATCCTCTCCTTTCAAATCCGCGGTATTAATCACGATCCTGTATGCCAAATCACCCGTCAAAATCGGCGGACTCGGCTTATTCAAAAACCGCGCGCGAGTCGACGACCATAATCCATCGGCGCAAAGCACTACATCGCCATCTATGATCTCGCCCGTGGAGAGTTTCACCTCCACCATTTCGAAATCGACTTCTACCACGCGTGCACCGAGACGGATTGTGATGCCGAGTTCGGAGCAGCGAAGGGATAGCGCGCGTTGTAAGTCAACGCGATGCATGCCCCAGAACGGGCTCCCATATCTCTCATCACACTGCTCTTGGAACTTCGCTTCATGAGCTAATAATTTCGTACCATCGTATCTCCTTACTGACAACGCAGTAGGAAACGTGGCTTTCTCCGCCAAGCCTTCGTAGACTCCCCATGGTTTGAAGAGGCGCGTTGCGTTCGGTGTCAGTTGGAGGCCGGCCTGGAATTTATTAGATGTGTTAGGAGTGAGAGAGGAGGGGACTTTGAGAAGAGGGAATGAGAAGGCAAGGAGGATAAGGAGAAGGGGACGAACGCCGATTTCTAGGAGTTGTGAGACGGATTCGAGGATTGTTACGCGATGGGAGGGGTTGGCGAGTTTGGTTGATATGGCTGCTGAGAGACCGGCAAGGCCAGCACCGATTATTATGACGTGAATGCTTTCTGACATTTTTCATTGGTATCCGTGCACCGGCAGAATAATATATGTTATGGGATGATCCGGATTCGAGAAAGTCAGTCAAAAAGAAGTCTTTATCTGGAGGTTCTTATTCAAAATATTGGGGTCATGAAAGCCAACGTGGGGTAACACGAGCTCTTTGATCTGAACTCATATAGGTATGTTTCCAGTGCTGTCGTCGAGTGTTAAATGTAGACCTGGGGTAAATAAATCATACTGTCGCAATTCTCAATTCTAGTCAGGATTCAAAGAAGTCATATCCGAGTGGTTACTACCTTATCGACGAAAGCACGGAGTCCGTAAGGGAAAATAGCGGGGTAAATATGAAGTGGACCGTCCACTTTGGAGGGGCAAAAGTCGGCTCGCTTGCACGACATTGTTTGTTGACAAACGTGTAGGTACCTATGTACGGTGATCAAAAATGCTGCTTGGGGTAAGGCAAAGATTCGGTAAAACTGTGCAAGACACAAGAGGAAACTATGAGGCAGTGGTAGTGCTGAGTTACTGCAGGCATAGTCACTGGCACAGTGTGGGTTCTGCATCATGGCAAAGCAGAAGCAGGGCCAACTGAGATCGCCTTGCAAGGCTATTTACATGAGGCTCAGTTCGAATGATGTCTTTTCACTTATGGAATGTATCTTTACGTGGCTGGTCGCCGATATCCATATACGGCCGTCCATCCAAACGCCAAGCTATGCACCATTTTTGACGCCTAGAAATGCATGACTATCCTAGCCGACCCGACTTGTTGCCGACGATCACAGCATCTCTTCCCTCATTCTCCCTTTACTCCATTTGTTCCCAATCCGGAGTGACCACAAACTTCCCCATGATATGACCCATACTCATCGCCCTCCCCTCCGGTGTCCCTCCACCTGGAGGTCCTTTCTCCAAACTATCAACCACAATTCCCGTCGTCAAGAACCCAGTATCTACTCCTCGTCCGACGCGTAGATTCACACCTCCCCAAGATAGCTCTACTCGGCCGCTTTTTCGCACGACAAGCTTTCCGATGCAACCTTCTTCGTTGACGTAGGGAGTGCGACCGTGTCGGGCTTCTTCTTTCTTGACTTTGTCCAGTGGGACTGCTTCTTCTTCTAATTTGATGGAAGGGGCTGGTGGTGCTGCTTCGCCGGTGAGGTCGGGGCGGTCTTTTAGCTTGTCTTTACCCTTATCAGTCGTTGCGGTGCCGGTCATCTCGACATCTGCATCAGTCTCCAGCGGTTGCTCAGCTGTAGTGAGATCAATTTTAGGCGTTCTTGGGTTTCCATCGGCAGGATTGAATAGCTCAGGCAGAATCGGAGGAAACTGGAAGAGGTACAGACGTCCTGTCCGAGCATCGTCTGATTTCGAGGCATCTTCCATCATATCGTCGCCTTCAGCGTCCTTGTCTTTGCTGGCGGCATTGAGATTTCCTTGCATACCTCCTAGTTCCTTGGCGAGAACTTCTACGTCTTGAAGATATCGTGCGTATTCTTCCCTATCCTCATCGGTCTGGTGAACAGGTTTCACCTCCTTTTTCTTGTTAACTCGTCTCGCTTTCGTCTCGTCTGGCGAATCTGGAACGGCCGCGGGTATACCTTGGCTACCGTCGGGCTCTGGCGACAACACTCGGTCCTTGACTTTACGTCTTGAAGCTGGAGATATGGGCTCAACTGCGTCGGATGATCCTGGGGTTGTACCTCGGAATGAAATCGTAACATCTTGTTCTGGCTCTGACTTGACTTGAATTTCATCTCCGGGGTCCCCAATTGTTGGGTCGTGCTTAACTCCCGGTCGAGCTGAGCGTTTTTCATCAATCTCGATTTTGTCGACGTCGTCTACCTTGACGGCCGGACCAGTATTGACTATTGTGACTCGCGGCTTATGCTCATGTCTATCAAGACGAACTGGTCGCATACCCATTCTTTTCGGCTGTTCCTGTGCATTATCATCATCGTCCGAGTCCAGATTGATGGTTTCGATATTGACTCGTGGTGTATCATCGTCCTCTCCAGGATAATGAGGCTGGTAGTGTCCATCACTGTATGATCCTCCGCTTCCCTGCCCCCCTCTTCCTCCTCCACCACCTCCACCAGAACGTGAGCCAGAACCACCGCTCTTATAATCTCCTCCAAATCCTCCCGATGAACCACCACCACCTCCACCACTTCTAGGCGCACCTATAGCTCCATTAGGCGCTTTCTCTGTAAACTAGTCAGCATTTCCCTCCATTGCAACCACAGTTTTAGAAACTCACTTATAGCCTCCGGTAAAGCTCCAAAAATACCAGAACCCCCACCACTCCCTCTCGTAGCCGGTCTACCCATCACATCACCTCTTCCTCTCGCAGGTCTACCTCTCCCTCTATTCGCTATCCTCGCTTCCTTAGCAGCAATAGCCGCCAGCCCAGCTAAGCGCTCTGCTTCCTTCTGCGCAGCCTCGGCTCTCTTAGAAGCATCGCTTCGAACAGCTTTTGGTTTGAATTTGCTCGGTGCCTTCGGACCTCCTCTTGCGCCGCCTCTTCCACCTCTTGTCGAAGGAGCACCTCTTACGGAAGCTTGTGTGCTCTGCTCAGTGGCTGTTACGTCTGCAGGTGGAGCATCTGGATCGGGCTTCACTATCGCACTTGTAGGGAGTATTGGGGCGTGAGTTGGACGTGCGGGTGTGGGGGCTGGTGTTTCGGTGGGGACTGTCGCTGGTGAAGAGTTGGGAGAGAAGCCATCTTCGCTGAGCTGTGGAGTTGAGGTTACGGGGGCAGGAAGTTTTGGAGAGGAAGGTCCAGCTGCGGATTGATCTTGAGTATCGGCGTCTGCGACTTCTGCGTCAGGGTTCGCGGAGCTTGAAGCTTCTGATGCTGGTCCAGCCTTCCCTCCTCGGACGGCTTTTGGTCTACCTCGACGGGCAGTGGCTTTCGCCGCAGCTTTTGGCGGCATTTTGAAGGTCGGAAAGCAAAGTCGAAATAGTTGTACTGTCACCGCATTGAGGTAAAGAACGTGTTTCGATCTCTGAAAGTGCAATTATAGTCCGCAAAGTCAATGGCGTTTGGTGGGGGACAACTTTTTGAATTTGTTCAGCCTCGATGACCCATCGTGCCTGCAAGGAATTGATTGGCTCGCGGGTAATTGTTATTCCGGGTCGCACCAAGGTATCTAGACGTCTGCCTCTTTAAGCCGAGGGAATTCGTCCTCGGCGAAGCAAATTTGAACCTAGAATTAATACTTACTAAAGTCATACAATGTATATATGATTTTAAGGTATCATCTTAGTAATGTCGTGGAATAGATTCGACACTTTAACTTCTAGATATAAGATTTTTTTAGTGAAGTAGTATAGTAAAGTCATTTAATTATTTAATCACTTTACTAAGTTGAGTATCTCGCTGTCTCGTTTCGAGGGCATGGTAAGTAAGTCGTTTCCGGCGAAGCGGCCTTGTTGCTTCAAATGACACTTAGTAAAGTCAGTAAATATTGACATGACTTTGGGAAATTGCATTAGAAATGTCCTGTAATCTTTTCGTAACTTTGACTTTTAGCTATAGGATATGTCACGAAGTAAAACATAAAGTAGTCTAGTAAAGTCGTACGAATAAAAAAATTGTTCTTAATAAAAGCATACTACTTATGTTTATATCTAAGTAA